>JAOWAD010000044.1:0-143097 GCA_025698515.1 Gossypium sturtianum | reverse complement strand
TTTTATTTTCTTTGTTCTCTCAAACCCTTGGCCGAAACACTCTCTACTTCTCTTTGCCGAATTCCCATCATCAATCCCTCCTCTCTTTTATTTTCTTTGTTTGGCCGAACATCCACTCCTTTAGCCAACACTCTTATCACCCTCTCTTGCCATTAATTTCCTTCATAAAACCGATACACCCATATTGAAGTGCCTAATTCTCTTTTCTTTTTGGTAGCACCGTGGCGAATAGTAGAAGCGAGATAGATCTCTTTGGATTTTCGTGGTCAATCGCTTTGGTGAAGGTAAGTTGTGCCGAAACTTCATGGGTTCCCTTCACTATTCTTTGTCGACTCTTATTTAGGGGTAAGTGCTTTATTTCGGGCAGCTAGCAAGACTTCTAAATGTTTTAGTAATCGATCTCTTCTAGGTACCCCAAGATCGTGAAAGCAAGCGACCCAAGCCCTAATCTCTAACGTTCGGTTTTGGTAAGTTTGGGTAAGGTCTATGTTGGTTTTCAAAAGCCGAAAAGCTTTGGTTATGAGTAATGTTCATTAATCGATTATTTGGTAAAGCGATTTGTGAATCAAGTGCGGTGGATAGTAGCAAAGAGTTAAAGGTAAGGTTTTGGGATCAAAAGACAAACCCTAGGATTGTTTGGGTTGGCTTTAATAGGCCATGGTACTAACCCATGTGTTTGGCCGAATATAGGACCAGTAGATCTAGGGGCCGACATCTCTTTTCGGGATTTAGACGATTCAGTGGTGACAGTGTGTACATACACACTTATAATAGTTAATAAAGTGTATTAAGTGTATGTTATATGTAAATCTGCTTTCTATGTAGATATGGCAATAGTACCTTAATGGTACAAGCAAGGATCCGGTAAGTCTCTATTTGTATGAGATTGATAATAATGCTTTTGGGAAGCATGGATTATTTGATACATGTGATATATGTATGTCTTGTTGTTAATCGCTTGACATGGGTTGATGAGAGGAGGGGGTAGTGATATCGTGTCGACGAGCACCGTTGCTTTGGTAGCACACCGTGACTATATGTCACCGGAGGTTTGGTACCTCCGGAGGTTTGGTACCTCATAGCGACTTGTCCCCTGTGGTTAACACCACCGTGGGTTGGCCCCACTTGAGATATGGGATCGTGCGCGGTGATTTGGTATCACACGATGGGTTGGCCCCATCACCCGATTTGTGTCTCTGGACACGGTGCTTTGGTAGCACATTGTGACTATATGTCACCAGGTGGTTTGGCACCACCGGTGTTTTGGTAACACATCGTGACTCACGGTCACCGATGGTTTGGTACCACATGGGGTAGACAAAGGTGTTTGGTTGGCTAGGTTGGGTACACGATACTCTGCATAATTAACTGTTATATGTTGTGTATGAAACGTTGTATTAACCGGGGGAAGGGTTACATACTGAGTCTTGGTGACTCACCTTCTCCTTTAACATTTTTCAGGTGACTCGCAGATGGCGGTGGAGGAGCCGGTTGGACTCGAGGTGGCCATGCAAAGGGATTTAAATTTATAGAACTTTAAATTTGTTTAACTTTATTTTGGGTTGTAATAAGGCCTCCATAAACTATATTTGTGTTATTTTCTTTTATGTTGGATATTTGCTTAAACTATATTATTAAATTGAACTAAAATCACATGTTTTCTTAAGTTAACACGAAAAAGTTTAATCGTGCCATCGGGCACACATGAAACTGGTATAATAAACGGACTTAATTAAAATTCCAAATTAAATCTAAGGGTAGCTTTGACAAGACAACCGAAAACGAGGAGTTTTCAATAGAAATTAAATGTTTTCCGAAATGGTGTTCACAAGGTTTTACTCCGTAACAAATCAAATTCGGTCGTAGCATTTGGGCCGGGTTTGGGTTGTTACAATACCCTTTAGGGGTATATATGGCACACTTATTACTGCACTTGTTAGTAAAACATATAACACATAAAACCCGGAAACAAAGTGGGTTAGTTACACACCTTATTACTTGAGTTCTAGACTCTCGATCCTCGACGCTATCATTTAGTGAGACTACGGCTATTTGCCTAACGTTTTTACATTGTTTTGGCCACACCCCGGTGGCCAATCTCGCATGTGACAGAAAACGGATCTTTTCTTAAACTTTGGGATGGGGACTTTCCTTTTCCTTCAAGACTGGTATTGGCCTCCATCGAAAGTCACTTAATCGTAACCACCACGATTAATCAACGAAGTCATAATCAACTAATTCTAAGTCACTTACTAACGCCCTTACCGAAATAACTGAGATCCCGGCGGCTTCCTTTGCTCTTGTCGATATGCCCCTAAAAGAACATAGCCACTCTTCTGGTCAACACAATATTACATAATAAGGCCTAAGGCCGAATACCTTACTACTTTTACCTTGATGAGTCCAAACAATTCGAGACCTTCCTTTAGACTCCTTGGCGCGGCTACAAACAAGCAAAACACATCACTTATAACCTATAGAGCATTCGACCAACCAACACTAAGGCCAACCATTCGGTTCGACCTCTAACCAATTAACTAGGATACTTACCTACAATCTTTAGATGTCGATGGACCACACTTCACCTGTTCGGCTTCAAACTTGATAAAGTAGAAGAGAGATGGAGGGCTAAAGATTTCGGCTATCAAGGGATTAAAAGAAAACAAAAGAAATATTTGACTACAAAGGCCAAAGGAGAAATCGGCAAGGGTTGATGGTGTTTGGGAGGATTTTGGTTTCAAAGCACAAAAAGAAATAAAGATTGCTTGGAGGTTCGGTCAACTAAAAAAAATATAAAAAGGAAATCAAAGAGTGAACTAAAATTTGGAAAAAGGAGAGCACACCACCCTTAAATAATATTCGGCTACCCCCACCGTGAAGAACTCCAAATTTCTAGCCATCACCTATGGCCACTAATTCAAATCAATTTGAATTAGCCAACTCCCCACTATTATCCATATTTTATCACTTTATTAATCTAAAATATCACTTAATCCTATTAAAACAATTAAACCCCCAGCCATTATCTCTATAATATCTAAAATAATAAAAAAACCCAAATACTTATCCCCTACCTATTTAAATAAAAATAATAACAATAATAATCCTAAAAACAAATACAAGATAAAATTTAACACTAATCCTACCTAGCCGTCTAACACTTATCACCTCTCGACCAACAAGAGTTACACCTCAAATGCAACACCCATGTGCCAGTCCCAATACCCCCAATCGGCAACAAAAGAAAAACCATTCCACCTACAAAATTTCGTGATTCGAACACGGACACAGGGAACCCTCTTCTTGAGTAGCGCCAGTGCCACTTGGGCGGGCGTTGCTTCATGCCCTAAGTCCCCAACATTTATTCTTAACACCTACCTTCTTCACCCATCACCAAAAAGCAAAAATAAAATGCCCAAATGCACTCCACTCGAACCAGCGCTCTCTCCTCCCTCCAAATGCCTAAGTGGCGCATGAGTGCCACTTTGCCACTGGACTTCCATGCCCATCAAACCGCCCTTTTATTTTTAAGGCCTACCTAGCCCAGTCCCCCGACGCGAAAATAAAACAAAATTGCTGCCGCTTGACTCGAACCCAAGCCCCCATCGCGCTACTTCCAAATTTCCTAAGCGGCGCATGAAGCCACTTTGCCGCATCCTTTCTTGTGCCTCAAACGCCCAATTAATTCTTTTAAACCCTCGAAACCAAGCCCCCTCTTTATTACTTAAAAATCCAAAATTTTCCACAATTTTCCCTATTATCCGAGCATTCTCAAAACCTCTAAAACACCTCTAAACACACCCAAAAACCTACCAACACCCGAATTACACACACTTTGCATAGCCCCTAAACCAGGGTGTTACAATTCTACCCTCCTTAAAATAATTTCGTCCTCGAAAATTACTTTACTAACAAACGTCCATACAACCTATCTTACCACCTTACGCTTATGTCACGCACTCTGATCTTACTAAGGCTATCGTGACCTACACAATCTCTAAGTTCGTGCTCAAAATTCAAACACCTCTCTTAGCAACACGTAAAAGGCTAACTCATAAGCAAGCAAAGTAATTAAAGCATGTACCAAAGAAAAGGAGCTTACCTGATATCACATCCTTGGTTGACTCTGACTAGAACCATTCCTTCCATGACTTGAACCACGACCCTCGTCGCTTGAGGACAATTCTTAACCAGATGTGCCTTAGATCCACACCGAAAGCATTCTTTACTATTTCCCCAACACTCTCCCCGTGTGAGGTCTTCCACATTGAACACAAGAACGATTCCGATCCATTGGGGCAAGTGCATGCACAGGATTCTCGATCCTTGGTCTTTTCTGGACATTACCAAACGATGCCGACGGTCCAATATTTCCTTATCCTCGCTCCTATTCTTCTCTCGGTTTTCTCTTATAGTCTTTTTAACCTCTTCGGCAATTCGAGCTTTCTCTGTAGAATGGCAAAATCCCTTTCTCTTTGTGGCGCGATCAACTCCGCAACTCATCTCGCACCCATCTTCGAATCGAACACTCCTTTCATAATCGTAGCCACGATTCCTTTGGCGTCATCGACTTAGTCGCACAAACTCGACTTCATACTCTGCTATCGACTTATTCCTTGTACTAGGTTTAGAAACGCTTTCCTTTGCGCGTCTAAGTAACTTGCTCCAACGTACTTTCCTTCAAACTTTTCCTTAAAGTACTCCCAATCCAATCGATCTGCGGTACACCTTGTTTGACAAAGGAGCCACCAACGATAAGCTTCATCCCGGCGCTAAACAGACCTTTAGCTTTTCTTCTGGGTACAATCTAAGTCGTCCCATAATTCTTTCGACTCCTTCTAACCAATATTCCGCTACATTCGGGCCACTCCGGATACTCCTAAAAACTTCAGCCCATTCGACCGAGCCTCTCGGACACCGACTTCGAGTTCCATTTCCCCTACTAGCTCTTGCCACTTGTCAGTAGCACTCGTAGCATGGCTTGCGACAATCTGCGTCATCTTCTTCCGTCTGATCTTGCTCCTCCGCGACCATCGCTGGCGGTGGCACTTCACTTTCGACCCATGGCGCACTCCTACTAGGTTCCAAAGTCGCCATTCTACCTCTACCGCGTCCCTAGAGAACTCATCTCTATCGTCGTGATTTAATCTGATTTAAGAAATTTTATGCATTAGAAATTTTGTTCCACTATTTAATCGCGAGCAAATTTTTATGAAAGAAGGGTATTTTAAAGTAGTTCTTTCGATCACACAAAGTCTCAGTTCCAGTTTGTTACCCTAATTCAAAGAATCACATTTACACACTCACACATTCATTCGTCCACAAGAACACATTTCTCCCTCAATAGAGGCACATTCAATGGTATCTACCACCCACATTCACTATTCGGACCTTTACTCGCCTGTTTCTACCCTGTGGGTATTTTGGTAATTTTGTCAATCGAGGTAATTTTGTAAATTCCCAAAGTCATGGTATTATTTTGAAATATGGAAGATTGGATACTTTTGCAAAGTAAGAAAATTTTATTAAACTTGGGGTTAAACCGGAAATTTTGAAAGTCAGGGGCATTTTAGTAATTTTCAACATAGGGGTATTTTTGTAATTTTGTAAATCGAGAAAACATCTTTCAAAATCAGATTTAAAGTTTTACAAACCAAAGGGGTAAGTTCTGAAATTTTAAAACTAAGGGTTTAAAACAGTGAGGCAAATCCTTTCGGGTTTTAATAATTGGTTTAGCCTATGAACAAGTCCTCTTGGTTAAGGTGAACCGTAGCTACGCACTGGTAGGATTCCAGCGAAGAGGAGGTGAGTCACGAGGATCGCTTAGTAAGTACCGTGCTCTTCCGGATCCATTCCTGAGACATGCGCACAATGGTTGCCACACCTTAACTCGGCGACTTAATCACAGGTTTGTTTAGTAACCTTAAGTCTTATGCATGTGTTTGAGTAGACTAGCCCTAGGGTTCAACAGATCCTAGTTCACTAATCTACGAGCCCAACTAAGCCCATAACAGTTCATAATAGTAAAGCACTTCAAAAGTCCGAAGTACTTACCTGGTGGACTTCGGGTCGGAGGTACAGGTGCCATGCCAGAAAAACCTGAAAAATTTCTTAAAAGCCCATATTTTTTAAAAAGCCCATTTTGAAACGTTTTTGGGCCCAAAACCCTCAAAGCCGAGTTTTGAACCGGGCTCTGATACCAAACTGTAACACCCTAAACCCGGCCCACAAGTCATATTCCGGATCTGGTTATGTCACTGCGGAATGACGGTTAAAAATCTTTGTCTTTAGAGTAAAACTAGAAAATTTTATTAACTTTTGGAAACCATGTCTTTTTTTTTTAAAAATTATAAATAAAGTGTTGTTATTAAAAATAATCCATATTAAAACTTTAGTAAAAAAAATATATAAATACTTTGATTAGATAGGTTGCTAAAATTAAAATCATCTTCACATAATAATTTCTTTTAAGTAAACCATAATATCAAGTGATATCAAAAATAGTGATAACAAAAATAATAATAATAAGGCCCTTATTACAAGAATAATTAAATTCAAGTACCTCAAATTAAAATGCATAAAGAAAATATTTAAAACGTCCTTTGCATGGGCCACCCTGTATCCACTCCAACCCGGTCCGATCAACAAGTCACCTGCGATGTTGGATAAATAATTGGGTGAGTCATAATGACTCAGTGTGTAAGTTAACCACTGAAATCCACCCACATGCTAGCCACATAATATCCCAATTATCAAATGCAACAAGTAATATATATTCATTTTAACAATTACCACAATGCGGGCTTGGCCCACATTCAAATCATACTCAAATCTTTGGGCTAGGCCCATTTCTCAATAAACCACATATCAACTGGCTTGGCCCATTTCCACGTATGTTCCCAAAACATACCTATCCACATGTCATATTGGGCTTGGCCCATTTCCATATTATTACAAAAATAATGCAACATGATTCCCAACCCAACCTAGGGTCCATCCGCTACACACCCCCTTATCCACCTACCACACACCAGGGGACTATCGAGTCACCCTCTCTTTTTCCTCCAAAAAGGCAACCAATGCCATCCACGATGTAGCGTATAGCTAACATCAAACCACGATGGAGCACACAAGCAATCCATCAAGCCACGATATGGCATAAAGCCCATATCAATCAAGGTAACCACGCCGAACTAAATCGCAAAGATCCACAACGCCGACCTCGATCAGCGCCAATCCACGATGTAGCACAAAGTCGACATCAACCACGTACTTTGAAGTACACCCGCACCTTCTTTTCATAACCCACCCATGCACATGCCACATAAAATATAATCGTGATCATGCATGCACATGCTTATTAATGTCCATAAACATACTCATAAACAAATAATCACACCGCAATAGATCCGATACTAACTCGTCATCACTATACCCTTTAGGGGTATATATGGCACACTTATTATCGCACTTGTTAGTAAAACATATAACACATAAAACCGGAAACAAAGGGTTAGTTACACACCTTATTACTTGGAGTTCTAGACTCTCGATCCTCGACGCTTCTCGTTTAGTGAGACTACGGCTGTTTGCCTAACGTTTTTACATTCTTTGGCCCACACCACGGTGGCCAATCTCGTATAAGCGTAAACGGATCTTTTCTTAAACTTTGGGATGGGGACTTTCCTTTTCCTTCAAGACCGGTATTGGCCTCCATCGAAAGTCACTTAATCGTAACCACACGATTAATCAACGAAGTCATAATCAACTAATTCTAAGTCACTTACTAACGTCCTTACCGAAATAATCGAGATCCCAAGGCTTCCTTTGCTCTTGTCGATATGCCCCTAAAAAGAACATAGCCACTCTTCTGGTCAACACAATATTACATAATAAGGCCTAAGGCCGAATACCTTACTACTCTTACCTTGATGAGTCCAAACAATTGAGACCTTCCTTTAGACTCCTTGGCTGGCTACAAACAAGCAAAACACATCACTTATAACCTATAGAGCATTCGGCCAACCAACACTAAGGCCAACCATTGGTTTGGCCTCTAACCAATTAACTAGGATACTTACCTACAATCTTTAGATGTCGACAAAGACCACACTTCACCGGTTCTGGCTTCAAACTTGATAAAGTAGAAGAGAGATGGAGGGCTAAAGATTTCGGCTATCAAGGGATTAAAAGAAAACAAAAGAAATATTTGACTACAAAGGCCAAAGGAGAAATCGGCAAGGGTTGATGGTGTTTGGGAGGATTTTGGTTTCAAAGCACAAAAAGAAATAAAGATTGCTTGGAGGTTCGGTCAACTAAAAAAATATAAAAGGAAATCAAAGAGTGAACTAAAATTTGGAAAAAGGAGAGCACACCACCCTTAAATAATATTCGGCTACCCCCACCAAGAACCCAAATTTCTACCATCACCTATGGCCACTAATTCAAATCAATTTGAATTAGCCAACTCCCCACTATTATCCATATTTTATCACTTTATTAATCTAAAATATCACTTAATCCTATTAAAACAATTAAACCCCAAGCCATTATCTCTATAATATCTAAAATAATAAAAAAACCCAAATACTTATCCCCTACCTATTTAAATAAAAATAATAACAATAATAATCCTAAAAACAAATACAAGATAAAATTTAACACTAATCCTACCTAGCCGTCTAACACTTATCAGCTACTGACCAACAAGAGTTACACCTCAAATGCAACACCCATGTGCCGTCCAATACCCCAATCGGCAACAAAAAGAAAAACCATTCCACCTACAAATTTGAGATTCGAACACGGGACACAGGGGAACCTCACTGCCGAGTAGCGCCCGAGCCACTTGGGCCAAAGCGTTGCTTCATGCCCTAAGTCCCCAACATTTATTCTTAACACCTACCTTCTTCACCCATCACCAAAAAGCAAAAATAAAAACGCCCAAATGCGGCTCCACCCCTCGAACCCGCTCTCTCTCCTCCTCCAGCGCCTAAGTGGCGCATGAGTGCCACTTGCCACCGGGACTTCCATGCCCATCAAACCTGCCCTTTTATTTTTAAGGCCTACCTAGCCCAGTCCCCCGACGCGAAAATAAAACAAAATTGCTGCTTGGACTCGAACCCAAGCCCCCACCTCGGCGCTACTTCCACCCCTAAAGCGGCGCATGAAGCCACTTTGCGATCCTTTCTTGTGCCTCAAACGCCCAATTAATTCTTTTAAACCCTCAAACCAAGCCCCCTCTTTATTACTTAAAAATCCAAAATTTTCCACGATTTTCCCTATTATCCGAGCATTCTCAAAACCTCTAAAACACCTCTAAACACACCCAAAAACCTACCAACACCCGAATTACACACAACCTGCATAGCCCCTAAACCAGGGTGTTACACCAGTGACGCGTTTTTAAACGGAGAAACCTTAAATTACTCAAGGTGAAATGCAGTTAATGTATCGAGTAAACGCTCGGGTAAACGTAAGTCCCTTTTTCATTTACCGAGAGTAAGGTAAGTTATGTTTAATATTAATTGAATTTGAATAATACGGTAGAAATGGTATTATGTGAAATTGAGCTTATGATCAAAGAGTATGAGTAGTATGTGATTGAAATTGAGATTGAATACAATACTTTGGTAGATTCGATTATGAATAGAAATGTCTAATGTAATATGATTTTGATTGGGATAACATAGACAATGTGAATGGTGGATTTATATGATTCAAACAATGTGATTAATGTAATACATATACCTTGTATTTTGATAAAATATAAGTTTAAGGTAAAGAAGTGAAACAATTAGGTTAATGAACTATGGTATTCGGCCTTATATGAATTTGTGTATTGAAATGTTTATTTTTCATTGTTATTGGTAACTATTATAGATGTATATGTGTTTGGGCGTTGTATTACCATTAACTTAAAACTTACTAAGCTAGTGAGCTTACTCTGTATATGTTTGTCTTTCTGTTTTATAGATCGTTGATTCACTACGGACTCGAGAGGATCATCAAGAAAGTCGACCACACTATCACTCTCTTTGGTATAAATGTTTACTTTTTTGAATCAAAGGCATGTATAGGCTGAATTATGACTTGAATGAACGATGTTCGGTTTTGTAAATGTATATATGTATATATGGCCTTGCGAATAAGGCTATTACTTTTAGGTTAAGTATCGTTTGTATGTTTGATATAATGGTTTGTTTTAATCTTTGATATAAGATGTGTGCATATTATGCTTGGAAGTTAAATGTGGTTATATAGTAATAATCATTTATATGTATTATATATATATGTATGAGTATGCATATTAGGTCGTGTGAATTTTTCTACTTAGATTATTATGTGCTTGGTTATAATTTAAAGATGATCATGAAAATGTTTATAATTATGTTTTGGGTTGATCATTAGAGTTTTAAATTGAGGACCGAATATATGGTTAATGAATTGGTTGTATTTATATTTTTTTCTTTGGACTAGTTACATATCATATGTGTGTTTGGTAGGTTATTCAATAATCTTGTGTCCATTAATTAATAAGGTAGGATGAATTGATAATTAGGGTTTGACATGGCTTTTGTTTTAGGGACATTATGCATATTACAATAGCATGATGTGTATGATTGGTTATGCTATAAGGTTTAAATGTCACATATGTGAATGAAAAGCAAATAGAGTATCATGGATCTATTCGTTTTTATTATGCATATTTGTATAAGGTATAAAAGATATGTTGATATTCGACTAATGAAATAGATGTATATATATCTGTTTAACATATGAAATTTGTTGTTGTTGTGTGGAAGCTTGATTGAAACTTGTATAGATTATAAGTAATGATGTGTTGCATTATGAAACCTGGTTTGTAACGTAAGTCTTGAACATTATTTGTTGATATGGAAAAATTTAAATATGCGTATTGGGTTTATTCCATAAATGATCGTAAGCTAAATTGTGTCTAGTTCGAACGCCTCATAACCGTAGTTCGGTGATAGATACGGGTTAAGGGGTGTTACATTTTATTGGTATCGTGAGCTACGGTTTAGTCGATTCTAGGACTACACCGTAGTGTGTATGAGTCTAGCTATACATGCCTTTGAATTGTATATATGATAGTGTGGTGACTTCGACAATTTTAATTGTATTTTATATAGTAAATGGATCCCGATCCCGATAGAGCCGTAGGCGATGATGTGGAGAGTGTTACGCTGGTCTCGCAAGTGGATCGGTGCCATTAGACTCTCGACCGATTTGGGTAGCCATGGGGGGGAGGCTAAACAAGCCTTCTATCAGATGATGAACGAATGGTTTACCCAGTTTATTCAGACTAATCCGGCTATACAACAACCTCCACCCCCGAATAATCCAACTCCGGTACCTTCAGCACCCCCGATGATAGATCCGATGAGATCTAGCGAGCCTCCCGCTGATAAAATCGAGAAAATATGGGGCCGAGGAATTCAAGGCCAATGATGATGATGTCGCAGAGCGAGCCGAGATGTGGCTTGATAACACTATTCGGGTACTTGATGAGCTATCCTGTACACCAGATGAATGCCTAAAGTGTGCTATATCTCTACTTCGTGACACTCGCTTATCACCGTGGAACACACCGGGTATCTCGTGGTTTCGAAAGAAAAAGTAACTTGGGACTTCTTCCAAATTGAGTTCCGTAAGAAATATATCAGTCAGAGATTCATCGATCAGAAACGAAAAGAATTTCTGGAATTAAAATAGGGTCGCATGACTGTGACAGAATATGAGTGGAAGTTTGTCAGATTGAGTCGTTACGCTCGGGAGTGTATATCTACCGAAGCCATTATGTGTAAAAGATTTGAAGACGGCCTGAATGAAGACATAAAGTTACTTGTTGGCATTCTTGAAATTAAAGAGTTTGTGACATTAGTCGAGTGAGCTTGTAAAGCCAAAGAGCTCGGAAAGGAGAAAAGAAAAGCTGAAGTAGAAGCTAGAGACACTCGAAAAAGATCATCGAGTAAAACTTTCCATTCCATGTACAAGAAGTTCAGAGATGACCCCAGTCGACATAAAGCCACTTCAGACTTGCCTAGACGTGATCGACCTCCAGTGAGTTCCCGAGCCACTTCGGTAGCTAGCGTTGGTAATGTTCCACAGAACCGGGCCAAGTGTAAACATTGTGGGAAATGGCATCCTGAGAGTTGTAGAGTTCGTGATCGGTCCTGCTTTAAATGTGGATCGTCAGATCATTTTATTCGAGAGTGTCCGATGTTAGCCGAGCAAAATGCGACTCAGAACACTAGACCGAGCAGTGTGCCAAAGACGACGGTAGGCCACTCGCATATTCGGCAATGTAGGTGGCGATCGAGAGAGGGACGAAGGACACCGCAATACGATCAGAGGCTAGAGCTCCAGCTAGAGCTTATGCTACACGAGCCGGAGAGGATGCTTCCTCCCCTGATGTCATTACCGGTACTTTCACCCTTTATGATACTACTGTGATTGCATTGATTGATCCTGGTTCGACTCATTCATATGTGTGTGAAACTCTAGTATTCGATGAGACTCGCCATTGAGTCTACCGAGTTTGTGATTCGTGTGTCCAACCCTTTGAGTAGATGTGTACTTGTTAATAAAGTGTGTAAAGGTTACCCGTTGATGATTCGGGATTCTTGTTTCCCGGCCCGATTTAATGTTGTTGCCCTTCGATGAGTTCGATATAATTTTGGGAATGGATTGGTTAACTTCGCACGATGCAATGAGTGAATTGTAAAAGAAAGCTTATTGATTTGAGATGTCGAATGGTGAGAACATCGAATGAATCCAAAGTGATTTAAGTGGGTTTCCTACTGATAATATCCTCTATGTTAGCCCTAAGTATGTGAGAAAAGGGTGCGAAGCTTATTTGGCCTATGTACTGGATAATAAAGTGTCTGAAAAGCAGATTGAATCTGTACCGGTTGTGTGTGAATACCCAGATGTGTTTCCTGAAGAGCTACCGGGTTTACCACCAGTATGAGAGATTGAGTTTGGCATTGAATTAGTACTGGGAACGACTCCGATTTCGATAGCCCCGTATCGGATGGCACCTACTGAGTTAAAAGAGTTGAAAGCACGATTGCAAGAGTTAATGAGATAGGGCTTTGCACGACCGAGATTCTCTCCTTGGGGGTGCACCATTCTTTTGTGAAAAAGAAAGATGGAACGATGCGAATGTGCATTGATTATCGGCAACTGAATAAGGTAACTATAAAGAATAAGTACCCGCTACCTCGGATTGATGATTTGTTTGATCAGTTGAAAGGGGCTTCGGTATTTTCGAAAATAGATTTGAGATCGGGTTATTATCAGTTGCGAGTCAGAGATACAGATGTGCCAAAGACTGCATTCCGGACGAGGTACGGACATTTTGAGTTTCTGGTTATGCCTTTTGGACTCACTAATGCACCTGCTGTTTTTATGGACTTAATGAATCGAGTTTTCAGACAGTTTTTGGATCGGTTTGTAGTAGTGTTTATTGATGATATACTGATCTACTCTAAAGATGAAACCGAACACGCTGAACACTTGAGATTAGTATTACAGACTTTACGGGATCAGCAGTTGTATGCAAAGTTCAGTAAGTGTGAGTTCTGGATGAAGGAAGTCAGCTTTTTGGGTCATGTTGTTTCAGCTTCAGGTATTCGGGTTGATCCGAACAAAATATCGGCTATACTTGATTGGAAACCACCGAAGAATGTCTCTGAAATTTGGAGCTTTTTGGGACTTGCGGGGATACTACGGATTTATTAAACAAAGGATTTTCCATGATAGCTACACCTTTGACAAGGCTACTACTGAGAAAGATGTCAAGTTTGAGTGGTCGAAAAAGTGTCGTGAAAGTTTCGAGCAAATGAAAGCCCTTTTGACCGAAGCTCCAAATGTTAGCTCACTGAATCGGGTAAAGAATTTTTGTTTTTAGTGATGCTTCTTTGAATGGGTTGGGTTACGCTTTTGATGCAGGAAGGCAAAGTTATAGCCTACGCTTTCGAGACACGATTGAAGCCGTCACGAAAGAAATTATCCGACTCACGATCCGGAATTAGCAGACCATTGTTTTCGCATTGAAAATTTGGCGTCATTACTTATTCGGCGAGAAATGTCACGCTTATTCGGATCATAAAAGTCTAAAGTATTTGATGACTTAGAAAGATCTCGAACTTGAGACAACGCAGATGGTTAGAAGCTGTTGAAAGACTATGAGTTGGTGATTGACTACCATCCGGAAAAGCTAATGTTGTTGCGAGATGCGTTAAGTCGAAATCATTATTTGCTCTTCGTATTGCGATGAACGCACGCAGATGGTTATGTCTAGTGATGGTTCGATCATAATCGAGTTACAAGCAAGACCGATGTTTATTCAAGAAATTTGTGATGCACGTAAAGTTGACAAAGATTTGATTGCTAGACGAATTCGGTGTGAAAAAGGTGCGGAATCGAGTTTCAAATTGATGCAAATGATCGCTTGAACTTTAAAAGCCGAATGTGTGTTCCAAAGAACTTCGGATTTGATTCAGGATGATTCTCGAGTGAGGCTCATAGTGGTCGATTATCGATACATCCGGTAGCACGAAAATGTATAATGATTTGAAACAGCTTTTATTGGTGGCTTTGGCATGAAACGGGATATATCTCAATTTGTGTCAAAGTGCTTAATTTGTCGGCAAAGTAAAAGCCGAGCATCAAGTGCCTTCTAGGTTGCTTCACCGATCATGATACTGAATGGAAATGGGATAGAATCACTATGGATTTTGTATCCAGGTTACCTATGACACCGAGCAAGAAAGATGCGCTTTGGGTTATAGTAGATAGATCGACCAAATCACTCATTTTGTACCGGTTAAATGCATTTATTCACTCGATAAACTTGATGAGTTGTATATATCTCAAATTGTGAGATTACATGGTGTATCTTGAGTTCTATTATCTCGCATGAGAGACCTAAGATTCACATCGCGATTGTGGAAGAAGTTGTAGGATGCTTTAGGTACTAAACTCCATTTTAGCACCGCCTTTCACCCGCAGAGATAGATACGATCGATCAACGAAAACTATTCAAACACTTGAGGACATGTTGAGATGTTGCGTTCTCGATTTTGAAGGTACGTGGGAAAGGTACTTACCTTTGATTGAATTTGCTTATAATAACAGTTTTCAATCAAGTATCAAATGGCACCCTATGAAGCTCTATATGGCACGCAAGTGTCGTGCACGCCTTTGTCTTGGACCGAGCTCAAAGTGAGAATAAGATATTAGGGTCGATTTGATTAAAGAGATTGAACAGTAAAGTGGCTATAATCAAAGATAGTTTGAAAGTCGCGCATCAGATCGTCAAAAGTCTTACGCTGATTTGAAACGTAAAGATATAGAATTTCAAGTAGGAGATCGGGTATTCTTGAAAGTATCTCCGTGGAAGAAAGTACTTCGTTTTGGTCGGAAAGGCAAACTGAGTCCGAGATTTATCGGACCGTATGAAATCATCGAACGTATTGGGCCTGTTGCCTATAGATTGAAGTTACCTTCTGAGTTAGAAAAGATACACGATGTATTTCACGTTTCGATGCTTCGTAGATACAGATCAGATCCATCACATGTGATAACCCCGTCTGAGATTGAAATCCGACCTGATATGATGTATGAGAAAGAACCGATCCGTATCTTAGCTCGGGAAATAAAAGAGTTAAGAAACAAAAGGATTCCATTAGTGAAAGTACTATGGAATCGGCACGGAGTTGAAGAGGCTACATGGGAGCCTGAGGACTCAATGAGGCAACAATATCCGATGTTGTTTAACGGTAAGATTTTCGGGGACGAAAATCCTTAAGAGGGGAGTTGTAACAGACCGAATTTGACCCTAATCGGAATGGTGGTTTTGGGACCACAAATCCAAGTCTGAGAAATATTTTAATATTATATTTTGTGTTTATTATATGTGAATTAATATGTGTGAAAGTTTCGTAGAAAAATTTCATCGTTTGGGTGCTTAATTTGATAAAAAGGATTTAATCGCGTAAATTTTAAAAGTCTCAAGCTATAGTGAAAAGTGCCTATTTGATGATGGCTTTTTAAAGTGGAGTATTAAAAAGGTAAATAACCCATTTTTTTGAGTTAGTGGGTGGCTTATGTCAAGAATAACCTTAAGTTATATGTTAGTTTTATTTTATTTTAAAGGTTAAATTAGTAATTGAATAATTACTTATAATATATGTTAAAATAACATAAACAAAGCCATCATCTTTTTCACTCTCTCATGACCGAATATTGAAGGATGAAATAAGCTTTGGGGTTCTTTGACTTTCGGCACTTCTAGGCTAAAATTCAAGGTGAGTTTTTAGTCGGTTTTTGTTAATTTTGACGTTTTTGAGATCGTTGCTTTGAACGGTAGCTTACCCATGTTGAAATTTTTGAATCTAAGCATGTTTGATATTCGGCCATTGATGTGTTCATGTAGTTTTTGATGTTTGATAATTTTATTTTAAAGATATGTTAAAGATTAGTATATTTTGTATTAGAAATTTTAGTAAAATTGAGTATTTTGAACTAAATTGAAAAAAATAAATTTTAGAGGGGCTTATTTGCGAAATAAATGAAAGAAATGGACTTGTATAGTCCCTATACATATTCGGCCCTTAAGTAGCGTTGAGAAATTTTGTGTATTTTGTGTTTTATGCAAATAGGACTAAATTGTGAAAATGTGAAATAGTAGGGTAAAATGGTAAATTGCCTAATTATATGCTTAGGGACTAAATTGAGATGAAATGTACTTGAATGAGCTAAATTTTAATGTGTTTAGATCAAGAACAAAGAAAAACGGATTTGGATCGGGGGAAGACAAAGGTTCTCGAATAGCCGGTCTACGCGATCCGTCGACGATCGAGTAAGTTCTTAAGTTAAAGTTCATTAAGTTGATAATTAAAAATGTATGATATCAAATTATGTGATTAATTTGGGTAAATAGCATGTGATAGCCGAATGTGTATGTTTAATTTTGGAATGAATATGTTTTTAAATACAATGTGAATTAGTATATTTGACATGATAGGTGAATTGATTTTGTGAATACGATTTGATAGTAATGTATGTGTTAAGAAATGTGATTTGATGAATTGAGTTGTAACATTTGGGCTTTAAGCCTAGCGAGGCCTTGTGTCTGTTATATATCGAGCTTTATGCCTAGCGTGCCTTGTGCCGGTGTTGTATATCAGGCTCTGTGCCTAGCAGGCTTTGTGCCGGTGTTACATTTCGGGCTCTGTGTAACATCCTAGATTAGGGGCTATGCATTTGGTGCATAAATTCATGAGTTAGTAGGCTCAGTGAGTGATTTGGTGATGTTTTAAGGGTTTTTAAAACTCTAGGATTAAAAGGGAGTGTCTTAGGAAAATTTTGTTTTAAGTGCTTAAAAGGAGAAGCTAGGCGATGGAGGCCTTAAAGGAAAATTGTAGAAGGTTATGGACATGAACTTGGGCTTAGTAAAGTGGCTTGGGACGCTACTTTAGGGGCTTGGAGGCCTGCGTCAAAAGGGAGTGCAGGGGGGAAGACGCGGGGCGCATCAGAGACATTTCTTTTTGCGTCTGGAAGGGGAGCAAGGCCAGGGAGGCCTTAAGGGTAATTTGTGGCGGGTTTATGTCATAAAAACCGCCACGGCAGAGTGGCTTGGATCGCTATATGCGGCTTGCGGCAACAAGGGCTTTGGTTCGAATCCCGTTGGCGGCATGGGCGTGTTTTTATTTTGCTTTGGCGTTAGGACAAGGGGGAGCTTGGGAAAGAGGTGTTAAAAGAATTTCAGGGTGAATTATATCACAAGGAGGCGTCTTGGCGAGTGGTGGGCGTTATCTGCGGTGAAGCTCTAGCAGGTCCCGGGTTTAAGGCGCGGGAGCAGCAGTTGGATGTTTTAATTTTGGCTTTTGGCGCCAGGAAAGAAGGAAGCCGTGGACGACACTTGGGACTTCCAATTGGAGGAGGATTCTAATTCTCCTATTAAATTTCGGCTAGATAAGTAGTAGATAATTGTTAATTTATTTTTATTTAGATTATTCTTTTATAGGTAGATAAGAGATGATTTAAGAGGGATTAATGATGGATAATTTTTATTCTATTAATTAAGGTGGATTTATTTTAAGTTGATAAATAGAAGATAATTATAGATTTATTTTATATATTTTGAATATGTGTTCAAGAGTTATTATAGGAGAAGGAAGTGGAATTTGAGAGGAGGTAGGAGTGCCGAATGTAAGTAGTATAAATAGGGGTGACCATCCTTTAACTATTCTTTTCTTCATTTTATTTTCCTTGGCAAAAAATTGTTCCTCTAATTCTCTCTTTGAGCCGAATTGCTTCTCACTTCTTCTCCCTATTCTTTCTCTTTTCTTCAACTTTCATTCTACATATTTTCTTGGATAGCCGAATAACCCCTTGCCATTTAGAAGCCATAGCCGAATTCCATAGTGGCCTCATTCTCTCTTCTTGTCGCAAGACTTAAGAGCCAAAGCGTTAGTGTGAGTCTTTCTTCTAGCCTCTTCAAGTAACGTGTAGTGGTAAGTGTTTTCACCTTTCATAATCGGCTTTCTTTTCTCTTCTTGGTGGTGCCGAAATCAAGGGTAGGACCTTGATTTCTAGGAATGGCCGAATGGGCTTAGGGCCATATTAATGCATTTCTTTTGTGTGTCGACGTTAGGGACCGTTAAAGAAGCTTATAATGATTCGACTACAGCAAGGTAAGCCATTGTAGTTGTAACATCCCCAAACCCGGCCCATTCACTACGACCGAATCTAGTTATGTTAGTGAAAATATTTTAGACTTAGAATAAAATAGTAAAAATTTATTTGCTCTTGGAAACCATGTTCTTTTGAAATTATAGCCACATGTTTAATAATTCCATATTTGAATAAGTAAGTTATAAAAATATAACCATCTTTACATAGTGTTTCAATTTAAACAACCCATAATAGAGTTAATAATAAAATGATACCAAAATAATAAAATAAATCCTTATTACAACCATTATTTGAATGAAATACTTAATATTTAATATAGCCAAAAACATCTCCTTCGGCATGGGCCACCATGTATCCTCTCCGATCCCGGTCCATCTCATGAATCACCCGAAATGTTAGGAAAATAATTGGGTGAGTCCACGGACTCGAGTGCATAACCACAACACAAATTTCCCACACGTATGGGCTTGGCCCATACCCACACAATCCTCAAAACAAATCATGCAAAGATGCACTTCAACCCAACCTACTATCCAACCGCACGCCAACCTTAGCGGACTCTTCTGTCTAAGGCCGTGGATAAACCACCACCGATCACCTCGTGATCCAAAACATTACCTTGGCAACTCTGCACAACAAGGCCGTGGTTGAGCCACCGATCAACCAAAATGATCTCAACCTCAATATCTATCTCACGGTGATGCACATAGCCATCAACCGCCGAGATGGGCACCTAGCCAACATCTCCCTTGAGGTAGCACGGTTAACCATCAAGCGCTAATGTAGCCGAGCTATCATTAGACCACATACACCTTGTGTACACTTCCTCCTTCATCGAATCAAGCCCCACCTCATGCAAATATGTAGATGCTACATGTTAAATCATCATATCACATAAGAATATAAATATATATATATACATACATAAATACATCACAAATAATCTTACCATCACCAGTTCTCATCACTTAAGCCATTATAATCTGCTTCCACACATAATACATATGTTTAATAATTAGCAAGCAAACCGAGAAATAGTGCGATGATTATGCACCTTCTAGCACAACCAATCAAAACCCGAAATGCTACTTAATGCCTTTGCAAAATCTGACTAAACGAATCCCGAAAAGATCTCCTGCGCTAGGCTCTCCTCCCCTACAACTGACCTTGGCATCAAAACCTTAGGTTAAAACGAATACTAAATACATAGCTTATTAAAACAAAGCCTTACCAAAATCGATTGCTATGGAACCCGAAGAGGTCTATGCTAACATTCGGCCAATAGTACTACCAAATTGAGGGAAGGAAAATTCGGCACAAAGGTGGTGTGGATTCGGCTAACAAGAAAATCTAGAAGAGGGAATAGTAGTTTCGGCCAATGAGGTTTGAGAAGAGGAAAAGAAAAGTGTGGGTGTACTTTCGGTCAAAATGGAAGAAGAGGGATGCAAGAGTGGGTGGTTCGGCTAAGGGTCTTTAAGGAAAAGAAAAGGAAAACTAGAAATGGAGGTTTCAGTTTAGGAGAGTGGGAGAGCAATGGAGAAACTTTCGGCAAGAAATCAAGTGGGGAAAAAACTAAAAGGTGAGCACCCCTCCCCCTATTTATAATATTCGCCAAGCTCCCCTAAAAGAAACAAAATTCGGCCAAACACTCAACTCCCTTCAAATCCCATTATTTCCTCCTACAATTCCTCCCCAACATCCATTCAAAAGTTTGAATGAGTCAAACCTCCACCTAGCCGAATTTCAAAAGCAAAGACCAAGTCTTCTCCATCTTTCAAACTAATTCAAACTTAATCCCCCTCATCTCTCCTCCTAGCCATCCATTTAAAATGATTTGATCAAGTCAAATCCTTCTTTTAAGATGCCAAAACCGAAACCAACTCTTCCCCTTGCTCCTGGCGCAAAAACAAACCAAAAAGCTGCCCAAGCCGCTCAACACAGAGACCCTTAGCACCCTTGAGGCGTCACTTCTCCATGCCTTCTGTGGCGCCTCCTTGCCACTCTACCAAGGCCAACTCTTGTGTCTTACCTTCACCAAAATTCCTCTTAAGACCCAACTTTGCCAAACTCCCCTTTTAACCACTAAAAGCTAAAAATTTACTAAGGCATTCCACCACCATCTAGGGTTCTCAGGACCCCTAAAACTCTCCCATCCACACACTGAAGTGTGCCAACACCTGAGCTAAGCACCAAAAGCCTAACCCCTAGAACCAGGGTGTTACAATTCTACCCTCCTTAAAATAATTTCGTCCTCGAAATTACTTGTCTAAACTACAGTCCAACTCCTCCCACTACACTATGGCTGTGCACTCTGATCTTAAAGAGCTAACATACTTTTAGGCACAGTATCTATCATACTCAAGGTTCTAGATACTTTACAAGCAACGAAGTAAACAGTCACCAAAACGAACAAAACAATAGAGAATATTCCAAACATAAGATACTTACCCGCTGACACATCCGGCACATCATTATCCTCTCTCCGACGAACTGCATAAACCAGACCTGGTTGTCTTGCCTCAGTGCCACCATTATCGCGACCCAAAGCTCCACAACCTTGGCCGGAACCATTCCCTCCATGGTTCGGACCACGACCTCTCGTCGCCTGCTGACCACCTCTGCCTGGTTGCACATAGCCTTGACCTACTGTCCGAGTCCTATTCGGATCCTGGGGACAATCCTTAACCAGATGAGTCTTGGACTTGCATCTAAAACATTCTCGAACACGATTCCAGCACTCGCCAACATGGTACCTTCCACTTTGAGCACACGGACGATCTGGATTTCCGGCGGCTGGCTTAGCAATATGAACAGGAGTCTCAACCCTCGGTCTTTTCTGAACCCTCTCAACCACTTCTGACGGTCCAACACTTCTCTTATCACGGTTCCTTTCTCTGTTCTGCCTCTCAGCCTTTTTGACCTCCTCAGCTATCCGAGCTTTCTCCACTAATACGGCGAAGTCTGTTTCTCGTTGCGGCGCAATCAAAACCCGCAGCTCATCCCGTAGCCCATCTTCAAATCTGACGCATCTCTCATAATCAGTTGCCACGATTCCCCGAGCATACCGGCTCAAACGCAGAAACTCAGCTTCGTACTCCGCTATCGATTTGCTACCTTGCACCAGATTGAGGAACGCCTTCCTCTGAGCATCCACATAGCTTGCTCCGACATACTTCCCTTCCGAACTTGATCTTAAAGTAGCCCCACCCACTCGATCCGCAGTGCACTTTCCTTAACAGTGAGCCACCACCGGTAGGCCTCATCTCGCAGCAACGAAACAACACCCTTAAGCTTCTCCTCAGCAATTAAGTCTAAGTCGTCCATAATCCTTTCCACGCGCTCCTCCAGCGATCGCCACGTTCGGAGCTACCCGGACACTCCTCTGAAGACCTCGGCTCCATTCGCCCTAAGCCTTTCGGGCACTGACTTCCGAGTCCCACTTTGCCCCCATTGGCTCCTGCTACTCGCTCAAGCATCCGCAAAGATAGCTGCGATCTGCGTCGTCTCCTCGAGTCTGATCCTGCTGTTCCACCTCAACAGCTGGTGGCGGCACATCGCTCTCTGACCCATGGCGAGACCCAACCGGTTCCGATACTGACATCCTGCCTCTACCACGTCCACGAGTATTGCGACCACGCCCCCTAGAACTCATATCTAGCGCCTCGATTTGAGTCTGTTTAAAAGTTTTATGCATCGAAATTCTTGTTTCACTGCTTTTATCCACGAGCAATTTTATGCAATGAAGTTTCCAAGAGTAGTTCTTTCGAGCAATCAAGTTTCCTTCCCTACCTGTGGTAATTTCGTCATTTTCCTATAAGAGGTATATCGGTAATAACTCGGGTCAATTTTGAAAAATAGTTTTCCAACTTAAAGATATTTCAAAATTTATAAAATCACGAGGTCATCTTGAAAATTTTGTTTTTCAAACCAGAGGTATCGCACAAAATTTCAAAATCGGGGTTATTTTTGTAATTTTGGAAATCATGGGCATTTTGGTAATTTTATAAATAAAAAAAAACGTCCTTCAAAATTAGATTTAGGGTTTATAGACCAAAAGGGTAAAATTGATAATTTTAAAACAGGGAATTTAAAACAATCGTGCCAAATCCCTTTCGGGTTTTAATAATCGGTTTAGCCTATGAACAAGTCCTCTTGGTTAAGGTGAACCGTAGCTACGCACTGTAGGATTCAAGTAAAGAGGAGGTGAGTCGCTAGGACTGCTTAAATACCAAGCTCTTCATCGAATACCATTCCTAGACATGCGTACAGTGGTTGCCACACCTTAACTCGACGACTAACTTCACAGGTTTGTTTAGTAGCCTTAAGTTTTATGCATATGTTTGAGTAGACTAATCCTAGGGTCCAATAGTCCTAATTTCTAATCTACGAGCCCAAACTAAGCCCATAATAATTCATATAGACAAATCACTTCAAGAAAGTCCGAAGTACTTACCTGGTGGACTTCGGGCCGGAGGTATAGGTGCCATGCCAGAATAGCCTGAAAACCTTTTTATAAAAGCCCACATTTCAAAAACCCATTTTAAAAACTGTTTCAGGGGTCATCTTGAAAATTTTGTTTTTCAAACCAGAGCTATCGCACAAATTTCAGAAATCAGGGTTATTTTTGTAATTTTGGAAATATCTTTAAGTTGGAAAACTATTTTTCAAAATTGACCCTGAGTTATTACTGATATACCTCTTATAGGAAAATGACGAAATTACCCCTGGGTAGGGAAGGAAACTTGATTGCTCGAAAGAACATGGTTTCCAAGAGTAAATAAATTTTTACTATTTTATTCTAAGTCTAAAATATTTTCACTAACATAACCAGATTCGGTCGTAGTGAATGGGTCGGGTTTGGGGATGTTACAGGTTTGGGTGCATGATATGCATATTTTCATATGAAATTGTGTAAGGGCCTGTTGGATGGGGATTTACACACTGAGTCTCGAAGACTCACCCCTTAGTTAAATTTTGTAGGTAATCATTAGATCGCGGATTTGGGAGCTGAGGTGGACTCGTGGAGGCCATACATATGTTTACTCGTAAATTTGTTTCTTTTATTTGGACTTATTTTTATTTGAGTTTTTGTTATGTAATAAGGCATTGGGTATTTTATTTGGTTTCAGCTTTCAATTTGCTTATTGCTTATTATTAAATGATCAATATGGGATTTTCCTAAAATGATAATAAACCATTTCTTATTCAAAATTACTTAAACTCGATTTCTCACCACAACTATAAAGAATATGAGCTTTTTAACGAATGCACAGTTTTTAGACATTCCTTTCATGTGACATGCCAGATTCGGTCGTAACGTTTAGGCCGGGTTTGGGGTGTTACAGTAGTTTCAGCCTAAGGCCATATTTTGTCTTATAAGTGTGACCGATTTGACTATGGTGGAATAGGGACAAATCGACAGTGGTTAAGAGGAACTTTCGGGATTTCTATTCGTTTTGGGTAAGATTATTCGATAAGCCCTTGGATTCGTTATGTTAGATTATAATATGGATGATTAACCGTTTGATGCTGATTAAGTGTTGTCGATGGATTCGAGTGTTAGTCAAGAAGGTAAAGGAGTAGCCCCTATCCCCAAGTTTAAAAGGAGAGCCGTCTCGGGCCGTTCGGGATTATTGCCGCTGTGTGGGCGGCAGAGCGCGGAAAATAGGCAGATAGCCGTAGTGTCACTTAGTGATAGCATCAGGATCGATAGTATTGAACTCCAAGTCATCAGGTGTGTGATTAACCCACCGTTTTCTGGGTTTTTGCTATATCTGTATGTGTTGATTGTGTACTAACAAGTGCAAGAAAAGGTATGAGATGGATACCCTCAAGGGGTATGTCGATAATTCGGTAAAATCTGAATCGATAAAATGTGATTATTGATGTGAATATGTGATAATATGCTAAATAACATGTACATGCATTATCATGGCATTATTTTATGTTGCATGTGCATGGGTGGAGTTACGAAAAGAAGGGCGGTGTGTGTACTTGAGTGCGTGGTTTGATGTTAGCCTTGAGCTACATCGTGGATTGACGTTGACCGAGGTCACGTTGTGGATTAATTGCGATTTAGTTCGCGTGGCTTGATGAGTAGCTCGCGTGCTTCATCGTGGTTGATATCGACTATGTGCCATATCGTGGTTGATGAGTGACTATGTGTCCCATCGTGGTTTTGGTGTTAGCTACGGCTACATCGTGGATTGGCGCCGATCGAGGTTGCGTTGTGGATTATTGTGCTAATTGCACGTGGGCGGCGATGATTGCCTTTGGAGTAAAAAGGAGAGGGTGATTTGATAATCCCCACGGTGTGTGGTAGGTTTGGATACGGGGTGTGTAGAGGATGGACCCTAGGTTTGGGTTGGGTGCATTTTGCATAATTGTATATTATGTGCGGATTAATGTGATATGAGTATTTAATGTGGAAGTGGGCCAAGCCCAGTTGATATGTGGATCAGTGTGGAAATGGGCTAAGCCCGGTATGTGGAAATTTTGTGGTAACTACCCTATTGGATGAATGTGATATGAATATGGGCCAAGCCCGAATGTGTTAATATGTGAGTATGCTATTTTGTTATCTGATAAATGGGTTAATACGTGGTTAACATGTGGGTGGAATTCAGTGGATTAATTACACACTGAGTCCGTGTGACTCACCCAAATTTTTATTAAACATCGCAGATGATTCGTGGTGATTGGACCGGGTTGGAGTGGATACGAGGTGGCCCATGCAGAAGACATCTTCTTTATTTTGTTGATTATTACTAAGAACTTTTGTTTAATTATTTATTGTAATAAGGCCCAGTTAAAGTATTTGAACATTTTTTTATTATGTTTAAGCTAGATGACGATTAAATTCTTATTTGGAAGTGCTTTTATGTTTAGCAACTCATATTTTTAAAATTTATAAAAGTTTTAAATCCGGGAAATTGTAACAACTTAGATTTATTGGGAGTTTTAAACACACAATGTTTTATTAAAGACAAAATTTTTAATGTTTTTCCCAAAAGTGAAATCAGTCTTCAAACGTTTTTCCGCAGTGACATACCAGATCCGGTCAAGGCTCGTGGGCCGGGTTTGGGGTGTTACACTCTGTGCCTAGCAGGCTTTGTGCCGGTGTTACATTTCGGGCTTTGATGCCTAGCAGGCTTGATGCCGGTGACGCGTTTTTAAACGGAGAAACCTTAAATTACTCAAGGTGAAACGCAGTTAATGTATCGAGTAAACGCTCGGGTAAACGTAAGTCCCTTTTTCATTTACCGAGAGTAAGGTAAGTTATGTTTAATTTTAATTGAATTTGAATAATACGGTAGAAATGGTATTATGTGAAATTGAGCTTATGATCAAAGAGTATGAGTAGTATGTGATTGAAATTGAGATTGAATACAATACTTTGGTAGATTCGATTATGAATAGAAATGTCTAATGTAATATGATTTTGATTGGGATAACATAGACAATGTGAATGGTGGATTTATATGATTCGAAACAATGTGATTAATGTAATACATATACCTTGTATTTTGATAAAATATAAGTTTAAGGTAAAGAAGTGAAACAATTAGGTTAATGAACTATGGTATTCGGCCTTATATGAATTTGTGTATTGAAATGTTTATTTTTCATTGTTATTGGTAACTATTATAGATGTATAAGTGTTTGGACGTTGTATTACCATTAACTTAAAACTTACTAAGCTAGTGAGCTTACTCTGTATATGTTTGTCTTTTTGTTTTATAGATCGTTGATTCAGCTACGGACTCAGAGGATCATCAAGAAAGTCGACCATACTATCACTCTCTTTGGTATAAATGTTTACTTTTCGAATCAAAGACATGTATAGGCTGAATTATGACTTGAACTAACGATGTTCGGTTTTGTAAATGTATATATGTATATATGGCCTTGCGAATAAGGCTATTACTTTTGGTTAAGTATCGTTTGTATGTTTGATATAATGGTTTTTTTTAATCTTTGATATAAGATGTGTGCATATTATGCTTGGAAGTTAAATGTGGTTATATAGTAATAATCATTTATATGTATTATATATATATGTATGAGTATGCATATTAGGTCGTGTGAATTTTTCTACTTAGATTATTATGTGCTTGGTTATAATTTAAAGATGATCATGAAAATGTTTATAATTATGTTTTGGGTTGATCATTAGAGTTTTAAATTGAGGACCGAATATATGGTCAATGAATTGGTTGTATTTATATTTTTTTTTCTTTGGACTAGTTACATATCATATGTGTGTTTGGTAGGTTATTCAATAATCTTGTGTCCATTAATTAATAAGGTAGGATGAATTGATAATTAGGGTTTGACATGGCTTTTGTTTTAGGGACATTGCGCATATTACAATAGCATGATGTGTATGATTGGTTATGCTATAAGGTTTAAATGTCACATATGTGAATGAAAAGCAAATAGAGTATCATGGATCTATTCGTTTTTATTATGCATATTTGTATAAGGTATAAAAAGATATGTTGATATTCGACTAATGAAATAGATGTATATATATCTATTTAACATATGAAATTTGTTGTTGTTGTGTGGAAGCTTGATTAGAAACTTGTATAGATTATAAGTAATGATGTGTTGCATTATGAAACCTGGTTTGTAACGTAAGTCTTGAACATTATTTGTTGATATGGAAAATTTTAAATATGCGTATTGGGTTTATTCCATAAATGACTGTGCTAAACTGTGTCTAGTTCGGTAACGCCTCATAACCGTAGTTCAGCGATGGATACGGGTTAAGGGGTGTTACATGGAACCATTACGCAAGTAAGTTCTAGAATTTGATAAATATTCATCAATTATAATTTGTTTGTCTTCTAACAAAGTAAACATTTTTTTAAAATAGTGAGTATAAACAAATATTAAGAGCTCGTTCACGGTCCCGAAGATTACATCTACGACAAATTAATAAGTTGTTCACAGAATCGTTTCATGAATGGTTAAGCCAAACGGTATGCAATTGAAGTTTTCATTGACAAGTAATAATGTTTTCTCATAACATTTATAACTACTCAATTTACTTTCGATTCAATAGGTTTGGAGTCGAATGAAGTAAATGACGAAGTCAAATGGCTATCACAAGGTCCAAATAGAATAGTGAAAAGATATAGTGCCTTCCTCATCAATGGATACAGATTTCATACAAGGTATCGCGAGAGATTGAGG
Organism: Gossypium sturtianum; assembly: GCA_025698515.1. Classification (NCBI taxonomy): domain Eukaryota; kingdom Viridiplantae; phylum Streptophyta; class Magnoliopsida; order Malvales; family Malvaceae; genus Gossypium; species Gossypium sturtianum. The sequence continues at coordinate 115,167 of JAOWAD010000044.1, read as the reverse complement.
AGAACCCAAAATTGTGGAATTGTTGTTAATTCTTCAATTACAAGTTATGCTAGTGCTAGGGACAGTAATCCTGTCGAGGGGAATCTAGAGTATTACAGACTTCTTACCGACATAATTGAGTTGGATTATTACGACAAATGGAAAGTTGTCTTATTTCGAGGTGATTGGCTGATGTGAATACATCTCGCGGAATTAAAAACGATCAACATGGTTTTACAATGGTGAATTTCTCTCGATTGATTCACACTAGAGAACAACTGATAGACGAGCCGTATGTATTTTCTTCTCAAGTGAAACAAGTTTTTTACTCGAAAGATCCAACTAATGAGGGTTGGTACGTTGTACTTTGAAACACCGCTAGAGACTTGTTCAACATGGGCAATGGAAGTAGAGATGACATCGTCGAAAGATCAGAAACTTTGCCTTTTCCAGAACAAAACTTAAATGAAAATATCCCTAGTACTAGTACACAATTTCAATGGGTTCGACAGGACGTGGACGAAGATATTTATGAATTATGATGTAGTAAGATTTTACGATTTTATATTTATATGTAATATTATAATTTTAATCTTGCTCATTTTTGTAACACCCCAAACCCGGCCCATGCAGTATGACCAGATCTGACATGTCACATGAAGAAAATGTGATAAATCCTTATGATTCGTACTAAAATAGGTGTAATTTGATTATGGTTAAGAAAACAAGTTTGGATGTGAATATTTGATAAAATACAACTAATTTTTGAGTGGTTGATTGATGAGTCGAAAATCAAGGTAGTGAACTTTAAAACCATGACTTTTGAAAATGACATTGAAAATTTGAAAGAGAATCCGAGTTAAATTATTTGTACATATTTATTATGAAAACCATTTATTAATCAATTTGGAAAACCGTTATTTATGATTTTAGAAAAATCCCCATTTAAAATAATGCAAGAAAAATAATAAGTACGGCTAAACATAAAACCAAATAAAAATATCCCAGAGGCCTTATTACAACTTTAAAACTCGAAATAGTAAAAGCAATGAAATAATATGGAAAAGAAGTTTACTAAAGTCCGAAAATAACAATCCAAAAGTATGGCCTCCACCGAGTCATCCATGGCCCCAAGTCCTCGCCACTGAGCATTACCTACAAGGGTTAAGAAAAAGGGGGAGTGAGTTACAAGAACTCAGTGTATAATCCCCTTAGCGTCATCCACTGGGCCTGAACCCATATAGCAATATCTTGGGCCTAAGCCCATTTACATAACAATGTATAAATGAAATAAATATATATATGCAACCCAACCCATCCTAGTAATCCTTCCACTACACACCACCCGTACCATCCCATCACACCTGTGGGGATCATGTCAACCCACCCCGCCAAACACACCAATCGCAGGCAAGTTGCCATTTATAATATATTTTGATTGTGGCCCAGCCACCGGAATTGTAGTGAAACATAATAACAAACATTTTTGTGGCAATGCCACCGGGCTACACTTCTCTTCAACATTTATCCCATCCCATGCAAAATTATGAAAATGCAACATACATAATAAAGCATAATATCCATATATATAAACAACAATCATTGATTCAGAGATTTATTACGGTAAATCGGCCAATTATAGAACTTTGTAAATCGGTTCACTAAAGCATTCTAGCAATTGGGCCCATAGGGGCATTTTAGTAAATCGGCCCGTAGGGGCATTTTCGTAATTCGGCCCATAAGGGCATTTTCGTAATTTGGTAATTTTACCCACTAAGGGTAATTCGGTAATCTCGCAACCCAGTGGTATTTCGGTAATTTACCCTCCAAGGGTATTTTGGTAATTTCGCAACCCAGACTTAACTACTAATGTGGGGCATAAAAATTGAAACTGTCCATCTACGTCATATTGACTAAACTGACTATAACTCGAGTTAGGAAACTCAAAATTTAGTTCCGTAAATTTTTCTTGAAACTAGACTCATATATCTTCTTACAAAAAATTTTCTAGAAATTTTGGCTTAGCCATTTAGTACAGTTTATTCATTAAATTTTCCCTTGTTTCACTGACCAACGGTTCTGACCTCTCTTAACCTAAATTCAAATATCTCACTGTACATTTTTCATATGTTTCTCCCACTTTTTCTATTGAAAATAGGCTCACTAAGGAATCTATACATATAAATTATAACTCATAATTCACTTTGTACAATTTTAAATGATTTTTCCAAGACAGAATAGGGAACCACAAAGTCATTCAGAACCAGTCTCACTAAAATTAAAATATCACAGAATATAAAATCCCTCTTCCTACTCTGTTTCTTTCATTTAAAAAAAATAGACACGGTAAGCTTTAATTATATATCTTATTCACTTTCTAATTCCCTTTCTCCTATTTTTTGAGATTTTTCAAAATCACGTCACTGCTTCAATCCAAAATTGTTTCATTGCAAACTATGGTTATCACTACGAACATACGCACGCCCGAGTGGTCACGGATGCCGGTTTCCAGTTTTCTTCGATATTTCGATTGAATCACACAACATTTCATGCAAACATTCAGAGAGATATGAGATTACACACCATTTCAAACATGTATTCGGAAGGATACGAGATTACACACCTGATTTGGATTTCCTAAAGAACCCCTCTTCGTTGACCCTAGAACAATACCAACCAAAAGTTAGCCTCGGATTTCCAAAAGATTTCATACCCAATGTATTACTTACACTTGAATCACTTACCACTACGTGATCTCCCTCTACGGAGTCCTGATATTCAACCCTGCCTTCTGACTACCACCGCACGCTCCTTTATTGCCACCGATGTTAACGATCCTCACCCTTTGATTATCAAAAGAATCGGCAAAAGAGTGTTTTGGCTTAACTTAACTCAGAGAAGAGTCAAATGGAAGAAAAGATTCGGCACAACAGCAAAATGTAAGAACCACTATTCAGTTTTGGAACACACCGCAATGGAAACCGAAAGATGAGAAGAATGGAATCAACCACTTGAAGATTAGGAGGGAAAAAAAAGTAGGGGCTTCGGCCAATAAGAGATTTGCAACACAAGGCTTAAATTGTACTAGCTAGAATTGGATGAAAAGAGAGAAAAGATGAGTAGAAGGAACACTATAGAAGAAGAGGGAATTTCGATAAGGAGGAAATGTAACCAAAAGAAACAAAATATTAGGTAAAGAAAAAGTGACCCAAAAATGTGAAAATACCAGGGAGAGCTAGAGAAATTCGGCTGCCCCCCCCCCCAAAACCATGTATCATCTCTTCCAAAAGATGAGTGTTGACCCCAAAATATTCTTTCCAAAACATCCACCACATAATAGGCCAACATGTTCCCTTCTCTTACCTTTTTCCTTCATTTCTTTCCTTGTTTTCCCTTGCTTTCCTCCTTACCATATCCTTAGTCTTCTTTCTCAAATTAAAAAGTCTTCCTTACCATAATAAAACCATGGCTGACACATGGAATGTAGCACAAAAATTAATACAAAATTTGCAATAGGTGGGTTTCGAACCTCAGACCATTAGTACACTCTACACGCCACTTTCCACCTTTACCAATAGACTCCTTGTGCTAGCAAAATGCACACTTATTTCCTTAAATCTTGATGGCACTTACCTTCTCTCCTTTAAGTGCTTAAACACAAAATTTACCTAGAGCCTAACTTGAACCCTGAACTTCCTAGAAATCTCGTAACTTTCCAAAATCACCTTCCTATTAAGTCCAACTTGAAATAATGCCATTCTCTTGTTCTCAAAAATTTTAAACACTCCTACTCCCCAAGGCCCAATGGGCCCAATTCTACTAGGCCCAAATTCGGGTTGTTACAATTCTACCCTCCTTAAAGAAATTTCGTCCTCAAAAATTCCAACCAACTACTAAACGCACCGCTCAAATCACACCACTATGCTTTCACTGCGCACTCTGATCTTAATAACACTAATGTACTTTTAACATAATCTTGAATCCTCTTTCACACAACCAAATATCTAACCACAGAAGCAAACAGTTATCTACCACTTATACCTAAAATTTTCTACATTCAATCATCACGCCCAACCAAAACATACCTGGCTTGATGGTGATGAAACAATCCCGAGCCTTATGCTCCTTAGACCCGCATCTCAAGCATGCTCCTAACCTCCTCCAGCATTCTCCCGGATGACGTCTTCTGCAATATTCGCAAGCCAGAAAATTTGGACGTGCCTTAACACGCTTTATGGAATGAGACTACGACCCAAAAGAACCGCGATCTCTTTTCTTCTTACAGTCCATACACCCAACTCGAAGTGCTTCACCGATTCCTTTAACCTCCTCCAATACCTCCTTAACTATTTGAGTCAGCTCATCAACCCTAGCTCGATCATGAGATCCCGTCTCAGCCACTAGTGATGCCAGCACCTCCCTTTTAGGCACATGCCTCGGTGCTGAAAATCCAGCCCTAGCACCTCGGCCTCTATCACGGTCGTGTCCACTATGTCCACGTCCTCTAGCGCTCATATTTGCTAAGTCGATTTATGTTTATTAAACAATATTTTATGGAGTATAAGAAGTAAAGTTATTTTCGCAAAACGCATCCTAAAGTCTCAATCTCCATAGTTTTAGCTCCTAAAGCTAAAAGTTCTAGAGTACGCCTACAGTCATACCACAATAATCATAAATTGAAAACATAAACTTACTTGACTTGGTGCCGGATACCCGTGGTGCCATACTTCCTTTAGAACATGCATTTATAAATTAAAACTTTATACAGCTTTAGAAAACGCTTTTGAACCCAAACCACAGCCGAGTTTTGCAACCGGGCTCTGATACCATAAAATGTAACACCCCAAACCCGGCCCATGCGGTATGACCAGATCTGACATGTCACATGAAGAAAACATGATAAATCCTTATGATTCGTACTAAAATAGGTGTAATTTGATTATGGTTAAGAAAACAAGTTTGGATGTGAATATTTGATAAAATACAACTAATTTTTGAGTGGTTGATTGATGAGTCGAAAATCGAGGTAGTGAACTTTAAAACCATGACTTTTGAAAATGACGTTGAAAATTTGAAAGAGAATCCGAGTTAAATTAGTTGTGCATATTTATTATGAAAACAATTTATTAATCAATTTGGAAAATCTGTTATTTATGATTTTAGAAAAATCCCCATTTAAAATAATGCAAGAAAAAATAATAAATGCTGCTAAACATAAAACCAAATAAAAATATCCTGCAGGCCTTATTACAACTTTAAAACCCGAAATAATAAAAGCAACAAAATAATACGGAAAAGAAGTTTACTAAAGTCCGAAAATAACAATCCAAAAGTATGGCCTCCACTGAGTCATCCACGGCCCCAAGTCCTCAAATCCTTTGAGCATTACCTACAAGGGTTAAGAAAAAGGGGGAGTGAGTTACAAGAACTCAGTGTATAATCCCCTTAGCGTCATCCACTAGGCCTGAACCCATATAGCAATATCTTGGGCCTAAGCCCATTTACATAACAATGTATAAATGAAATAAATATATATATGCAACCCGACCCATCCTAGTAATCCTTCCGCTACACACCACCCGTACCATCCCATCACACCTGTGGGGATTAAGTCAACCCACCCCGCCAAACACACCAATCGCAGACAAGTTGCCATTTATAATATATTTTGATTGTGGCCCAGCCACCGGAATCATAGTGAAACATAATAACAAACATTTTTGTGGCAATGCCACTGGGCTACACTTCTCTTCAATATTTATCCCATCCCATGCAAAATTATGAAAATGCAACATACATAATAAAACATAATATCCATATATATAAACAACAATCATTGATTCAAAGATTTATTACGATAAATCGGCCAATTATAGAACTTTGTAAATCGGTTCACTAAAGCATTCTAGCAATTCGGCCCATAGGGGCATTTTAGTAAATCGGCTCGTAAGGGCATTTTCGTAATTCGGCCCATAAGGGCATTTTCGTAATTTCGTAATTTTACCCACTAAGGGTAATTCGGTAATCTCGCAACCCAGGGTTATTTCGGTAATTTACCCTCCAAGGGTATTTTGGTAATTTCGCAACCCAGACTTAACTACTAATGTGAAGCATAAAAATTGAAACTGTCCATCTGCATCATATTGACTAAACTGACTATAACTCGAGTTAGGAAACTAGAAATTTAGTTCCGTAAATTTTCCTTGAAACTAGACTCATATATATTCTTACAAAAAATTTTCTAGAAATTTTGCCTTATCCATTTAGTACAGTTTATTCATTAAAGTTTCCCTTGTTTCACTGACCAATGGTTCTGACCTCTCTTACCCTAAATTCAAATATCTCACTGTACAGTTTTCATATGTTGCTCCCACTTGTTTCTATTGAAAATAGGCTCACTAAGGAATCTATACATATAAATTATAACTCATAATTCACTTTGTACAATTTTAAATGATTTTTCCAAGACAGAATAGGGAATCAGAACCAGTCTCACAAAAATTAAAATATCACAGAATATAAAATCCCTCTTCCTACTCTGTTTCTTTCATTTAAAAAAATAGACACAGTAAGCTTTAATTCTATATCTTATTCACTTTCTAATTCCCTTTCTCCTATTTTTCTGTGATTTTTCAAAATCACGTCACTGCTTCAATCCAAAACTGTTTCATTGCAAACTATGGTTACCACTACGAACATACGCACGCCCGAGTGGTCACGGATGCCGGTTTTCAATTTTCTTCGATATTTCGACTGAATCACAGAACATTTCATGCAAACATTCAAAGAGGTATGAGATTACACACCATTTCAAACATGTATTCGTAAGGGTACGAGATTACACACCTGATTTGGATTTCCTAAAGAACCCCTCTTTGTTGACCCTAGAACAATACCAACCAAAAGTTAGCCTCGGATTTCCAAAAGATTTCATACCCAACGTATTACTTACACTTGAATCACTTACCACTACATGATCTCCCTCTACGGAGTCCCGATATTCAACCCCGCCTTCTGACTACCACCACACGCTCCTTTACTGCCACTGATGTTAACGATCCTCACCCTTTGATTATCAAAAGAATCGGCAAAAGAGTGTTTCGGCTTAACTTAACTCAGAGAAAAGTCGAATGGAAGAAAAGATTCGGCACAATAGCAAAACATAAGAACCACTATTCGGTTTTGGGACACACCGTAATGGAAACTGAAAGATGAGAAGAATGGAATCAACCACTTGAAGATTATGAGGGAAAAAGAAGTAGGGGCTTCGGCCAAGAAGAGATTTGCAACACACGGCTCAAATTGTACTAGCTAGAATTGGATGAAAAGAGAGAAAAGATGAGTAGAAGGAACACTATAGAAGAAGAGGGAATTTTGGCAAGGAGGAAATGTAACCAAAAGAAACAAAATATTAGGTAAAGAAAAATTGACCCAAAAATGTGAAAATACCAGGGAGAGCTAGAGAAATTCGGCTCCCCCCCCAAAACCATGTATCATCTCTTCCAAAACATGAGTGTTGACCCCAAAATATTCTTTCCAAAACATCCACCACATAATAGGCCAACATGTTCCCTTCTCTTACCTTTTTCCTTCATTTCTTTCCTTGTTTTTCCCTTGCTTTCCTCCTTACCATATCCTTAGTCTTCTTTCTCAAATTAAAAAGTCTTCCTTACCATAATAAAACCATGGCCGACACATGGAATGTAGCACAAAAATTAATACAAAATTTGCAATAGGTGGGTTTCGAACCTCAGACCATTAGTACACTCCACACGCCACTTTCCACCTTTACCAATAGACTCCTTGTGCTAGCAAAATGCACACTTATTTCCTTAAATCTTGATGGCACTTACCTTCTCTCCTTTAAGTGCTTAAAAACAAAATTTACCTATAGCCTAACTTGAACCCGAAACTCCCTAGAAACCTTGTAACTTTCCAAAATCACCTTCCTATTAAGTTCAACTTGAAATAATGCCGTTCTCTTGTTCTCAAAAATTTTAAAAACTCCTACTCCCCAAGGCCCAATGGGCCCAATTCTACTAGGCCCAAATTCGAGTTGTTACAATTTTATATAATTTAACTATTTAATATGTACCATTATTGTTGTTATTTGTTACTAAAATTTCAACTATTTTATGTGTATTGAAGGAAATATGAGTAGAAGAAGAATACGAGATTTAAATATTGTGCAGAATCATCAGAAATTCGGAAGAGGGCAATAGTGAACAAAGAAGCAGTACCGTTGGATCCTCGAATGTGCCTGACATAGATGATGAGCCTGCAGAATTACAAAGTAATGTTAAGTTTATTTTACATGCATGTTGACTTTTATTATTGATTCATTTTTCAATTTTAATATAATAATATATCATTGTTTAGCTGAGAGTGGTGGGACGCGCAGAGGTCGCGGACGTACACTGCTTAGAGATTTATACAAATTAAATCCTGTCGAGCGTGTGAAAGTAAGGAGAAACAGTCATGGCCAGCCTGTTGGCCCTGAAGCTCGACTTCTAGCAGGCTATATGGGCATTATTGCACTAAATGAAAATATGTTGCCCATCAATTACGAGTCATGGCATCACATGCCTGATGGAAACAAAAATCAAGCTCTCGATAACATTAAGGTAACAAAACGTGAATTTAATTTATAATACTTTGGTTGAAGTTTCATGTATATTTACATTCTAAACTTATGTTTTTTTAGGAGAGACTTGCTTTGGAGGTCTCCAATGACTATATAAAGAAGACATTGGGAAAAAAATGGAGAGACCATAAAAGTACATTGAAAAAAGAATATTTTAAGAAAGAAATAAGCCTCGAGGATAAATTACAAAATGTCCCGCCAGGAATTTTGAGGTATCAATGGGAAGATGCGGTTAGATTTTGGAACTCAAAGATAGGAGAGGTATTACCTAGTTCTAAACTCTTATAAATTTTTCGGTTTATAGTATTTACTATGTACGTAATAATAATTTCATTATGTAGGACCGTGGCGTGTTGGAACAGCGTGACGAAAACAAAAATTCACGCATACTGGCGGGTCCAAAAAGTTTTGCTTCGTAGTTGAGGCCGAGGTATTATAATTTATTAATTCATCCAAATATTAATGACTTTATACTATTAAATTATATTTTTACTACTACATGTAGTAGGAAGTATCCACTTTGGTCAAAAAGTTGGGCGTGTTCGACTTTTTGACATTACGCATAGGAAGAAGGATGGGTCTCCGAGAGATGACATCCAAGTGGAGAGATTATGGTATATTTACTTAATAAAATTTAATTTATTATAAATATTTATAATGTTTACTTATAATAGTTTAATTCTTCGTTAGTAGTTTTAAATTAATAATGTTAAGTTATGTTGCATTCCTTCTTATTGTATATTTCGTTTCTAACTCTTTAATTTATTTATTAGGAGAAACTAATGGAGAAGAAGGCACAGTATGAAGCGATTGCTTCGAGTGATAGTTCTGTTAATCTTGAGGATATCGATAACAGAATTATTACTGATGTTTTGGGTCCTGAAAGGTATGGTCGGAATTTTTATGCTACATTTGCTGTTTTTTGGCTGGAATTATATGCTACATTTGCTGTTTTTTATTACTGATGTTTTGGGTCCTGAAAGGTATGGTCGGGTCTGATTTCAAGGATCTGGTGTTACCCCGACCCAATATTTTGGATCCGGCTCCCACCAATACATGCCTTCCGGTAGTCAAGCTCAAGCTGAAGTTCAGAGGTTAAAAGACCAAATATCTCAGATGCAAGCGAGCACGGTTCAGCAAATTGCTGAGGTTGAAAGAAAATATGAAGAACTTCGAGCGGATGCAGCAGCGAGGGAGGTAGCAGCAGCAGCGATGGCAGCAGAGCAGAGCAAAAAATACGATGAGCTCCAGCTACAGCTTCAGCAAATGATGCAGATGTTTCAGCAGTCGCAGAAGCCGCTATCTTAGACTCTTAGTTTCTCGTTGTAATATTATTTTTAACATTGGTACATTTAACATTATTGCAAGAATAGTTTCAGTTATACTTCATTTATTAATTTACATCATATATCTATTATTAAATTTGAAGTATCATTTAGATTTAATGCTTTTGGTGAGATTTAAATGCTACATTTGCTGTTTTGGGTTGAAATTATATGCAACTGTTGCTGTTTTTGGTTGGTTTTAATGCAGGAAGGGTAGGATATTGGACAAATTGACCACTGCAAATCTGTGCAAATTAGCGGCGTTTGTGGGAAAAGCGCCGCTAAAAGTCTTGACTTTTAGCGGTGATTTTCCCACAAATGCCACTAAAGTTTGCGGCACTTTCTTTAGCGGCGTTTTTTGCGGCGCTTTTTAAAACGCCGCAAATACTATTAGTGGCGCTTATAAACGCCGCTAAAAGAAAAAAAACGCCGCTAAAAGTCTATTTTGGTGTAGTGGTGTGCCAAGGTCGTGTACTCTTAGCCAGCTACTGACTTAGTCCCACGGTCACTAGGCACGCCCGTGTGCCAAACCGTGTGACCAAATAGGCCATTTACAAGGCCAATTTGTCACCCAAACAAGGATCAATTCTACAAGCACATTTAAGCATAATCCCACACACAATTTAGCAATCAATTTCATGTCAAGTAATCATCATATCCTCACATACAATCCTCATTACTAAATATGTCAACTTATATACCATATTGCTCAACAAAAATATACCTAACCTATAATTTAACTTATAAGTCATTTATAACACATTCAATCGAATCATATAAGTAAAATACCATTCATGAATTCATGAAACATACATACCAAAAAAAACTTATACCAAGACCAAAAATGCACAAACATATCCATTACTTTAAGCCATTTTCACATGGCTCATATTTACATATATTCACCATTCAAAATCAATTCAAAAGTGACTTAACCTATACATGCCATAGTTCCAAAAGAAGTACTACTAAAACAAAATACCAAAGTTGGTTGATAGTGTGATAAACTTTGACGATGATCCCCGAGCTCGAATCTAGACTTCAAAATCTATAAAACAATCAAATAAACACACACAGTAAGCTAACATAGCTTAGTAAGTTATAAGAAATGGTAAAAGTATACAATTTAACATTATATAAATTAAGTCAATTTATTAAAATCATCTTATAACCATAGGTATAAATCATAACATCATTTATTAACTATAATATTTAGTAGCCTTAAGATCGAATACTCAAACATTCTTTATTAGGTTTCACTTTAAACTATAAACCATTATCTCATCTCAAAACAAATTCATAAGCAAATAATTACATAACATTTATTTAATTTCATATGCAAATATCACTTACCGAATTTGTACTAAATTTCCAAACCATCATGAATCACATACCTGATTATTTTATTTTGTTTATCACATTTCACTAATCGATATCCTTGGAGGATCCGCAAACCCGCACACTCAGTGCAAAACCATGTAACGTATCGCACACTTAAGGCCGTCACTTTAACATATCGCACACATAGTGCCAAATACTTGTAATGTATTGCACACTTAGTGCCATTACATTATATTCCGCACACTTAGTGCCAAATGACCAATTTCGCACACACAGTGCTCGGTATTTAGATTCGCACACTTAGTGCTTTACTTGAACCTGTTATTCACTTCAATAAACACATATATATACATTTCATTTAGCTTATTACATCTATATTTCGTCATCACATTCGGTTATACTAATAATATACAAATATACATCACATTTGGTCAAATTCACCTCTTAAATCAATGTCTCACATAACTATCATTAACATAAGCGATATCTTTGCTCATTCAACTAAATTCATCTCCCAACCATTATTACATTCGGCATTACTATATTGTCCATATTTACCTCTATCAAATACACATACATCATTATGGATAAAAATTCAATTCAACCCAATTGCTTAAAAACTTTGGATTTCGGCGGACTTTGTTTCCCGACTATTCGTTTAGCTTTGCCTTTCCCCGATCCACTCCCGATCCTTTTTGTTCTTGGTCTAAATAAATTAAAAATTAAGTTCATTCAACATATTTTCATTCAATTTAATCCAAACATACATAATCGGGCAATTTATGATTTTACCCCTAACATTTTACACTTTTTACAATTTAGTCCCTATAGCATAAAACACAAAATATGCAAAATTTGCACACACCATGCTTAGGCCGAATGTTGCTCATACACATACAAGTCCATACATTCCATTTATTTTTCATTTTAGTCCTTCAAAAATTTATTTTTGCAATTTAATCCAAATCACTCAATTTCTTCAAAAATTCAAGAACAACACTTGCTAATCTATCACCTATAATTAATATTTCATCATCAAACAACAAGAATAACAAGCTTCCTTCAATGGCATCTCATGAAAAACATAACCAATTCAAAAATTTAAACATGGGCTAGCTAAAACTCAAAGAAACGATCTCAAAAACGTAAAAATTATTAAAAACCGAGCTAGAACTCACCTTGAATCAAGCTTTAAAAATGCCGAACCCTAAGCCTCTCTATTTCTTTTTCTTTTCTTTTTGTTTCGGTCATGAAAGATGAACACCCAAAATGCATGTTTTTTTTTATGTTTTATTTTATTATAACATTATAATATGATATTTTATTATTATTACTTAACTAATATAATAAACATATAAAAGCATAATGCATGCATGTTGCCGTCCACTACCTTGTCTAAAGGATAATTTGCAACATAAGACCTCCTCCTTATAAAGTCACATCAATTTGATCATTCAATCATTGAAAAGGCTACTTTTACCTTTTCTGCAATTAAGTCCTTTTTCTCAATTAACCATACATACGAGCAAATTAACTCACAAAAATTTATCACATGCTTAATCACATATCATAGACACAAATCATATTATTAAAATAATATTCAAACTCGGATTTGTGGTCCCAAAACCACTGTTCCGACTGAGGTGTAAAATCGGACTGTTACACCGAGCTTATGCTATCTGTGCACGGGAGGAGGCATCATCGCCAGACGTTATTACCGGTACTTTATAACACACCTTACCCGTGTCCGACGCCGGGACAGGATACGAGGCATTACCAAACTTAAACAAAAACCTTTATACAAAACCGGCTATAAAATTTCGTTCAATTTAACATTCCTCATTCACATGCAAATCGCTCCTTATATGGGCCCACAAGGCCCAAAACATACATTAGGAATTGTTCGGGACTAAACCGAGAACTTAGGAAACTTTAAGAAGACTTAGAAAATTTTTCATCAAAATAGGGGTCACACGTCCGTGTGGCTTAGGACACGCCCATGTGGGTAGGCCGTGTGGTCACACACGCCCATGTCCTTAGCCCGTGTGACTCTCTGTTTATGACATCATCAACAAAATTGGGTCACACGGCCAAGTCACAGGCCCGTGTGCTTAGGCCGTGTGGTGAATTAAATTTCGAAAAGTAAATGCAGACTTCACACGCCCTGGGCACACGCCCATGTCTCGGGGTCGTGTTCTCTACACGGCTGAGACACACGACCGTGTCTCTGCCCGTGTGGCCAAGAAAATGGCTATTTTCCAGACCATTTGGCACCCTCATTTGCACATACTTAAACACAACTTCAATCCATCCATCCCAAACACACATAACCACATCACATAAAACCTTTAGTATAAGTACACACGTATAAATAGGCATTACAACTCATTAACCAATATGAACCAACACATTTGGCGAAATCAATTGACACATACACAATTGACTAAGTTCCTATACATGCCATAGACTCAAAAGGTTTTGCATTCACTTATACCCAACATGATAGCTTGATAGTGTGATAGCATCTCCGGCGATCTCCAACTCGAGCTAGTATAAAACCCTACATCATATGAGAAAGGAAGGAGAGTAAGCTATAAAACTTAGTAAGTATGTATGTAAATAATAAACAATTTATTACCATGCTTTTAACAATCCTTATTTTGAGTTCTCAAGATAATGCCATCATTATTGCATAAAATTTTTCAATTCACTTATATTCATCTTGAGCTGTATACTCGAGTTACAGTCACTAAATTATTTTTATCCGGAGCTACGAAACTCCAAATTAAGATCCGCTAATTTTTCTTGAAACTAGACTCACATATCTTATTATCATAATATTTTCAGAATTTTTGGTTCAGCCAATCAGTACAGTTTATTCTTTAAAGTTTCCCCTGTTCTGCTGTCTGGCAGTTCTGACCCCTCTTCACTAAAAATTTATTTTATCATTGTAAAGAACTCGAAAGATGTTACCGTTTGTTTCTCTTGAAAATAGACTCATTAATAAATTCAAGAATATAAATTTTATCCCTTTATTATTTTTTTACAATTTTTAATGAATTTCCAAAGTCAGAACAGGGGATTCCGAAATCATTCTCACCCTGTCTTATAAAAAATAAAATATCTCATAATATGAAATTCTTTTGCTTATTCTGTCTCTTTTATGCGAAAATAGACTCAATAAGCTTTAATTTCATATCATATTCAACTTCTAATTGAATTTTCACCATTTTTGGTGAATTTTCAAAGTTATTCAACTGCTTCTGTCCAAACTATTTTATTGCTAATTTTACTCTATCATGTTTTCTTTGTATTAATTCTCATTTACACACTTATAACACTAGAGCATATCCATAGTTAGCCATGCCAATAGCTAGTCATCATCAAATATTTACAAGCCATTCATTGGCCAATTTAACTTATACATCAACAACAAAAACTTGAACATTTCATTTCTCAATTTAATTTGGCTTAAAAGCCTCACACATGATCACAATCAACATTTCCCACATATTCTTACATCATAAGCATGGACTTAGCTCTTTGTCATTGATGCATAAACTTAGCTCTTTATCATTGATGCATAAACTTAGCTCTTTGTCATTTTCACATAAACTTAACTCTTTGCCCATTGAACTACACAGAATATCAGAGGATACACCATCTCATCATACATGTATCACGATGCCAATGCCATATCCCAGATATGGTCTTACATGGGATCACCTCTTGATGCAAATGCCATATCCCAGATATGGTCTTACACGATCTCTCATATCTCGATGTCGATGCCATATCTCGGATATGGTCTTATACGAATCGTATATAGATGTCGATGCCATGTCCCGCACATGGTCTTACACGAGATCTTCTTTTGGTGCCGAGGCCATGTCCCGAACATGGTCTTATCACGAGACCTTTCTTATTCGGTGCCGATGCCATGTCCCAGACATGGTCTTATACGGGACCTACATTCGGTGCCGATGCCATGTCACAGACATGGTCTTATACGGGATCTCATATCTCGATGCCGATGCCATATCCCAGATATGGTCTTACACGGGATCTCATATCTCGATGTCAATGCCATATCCCAGATATGGTCTTATACGAGATCGCATATAGATGTCGATGCCATGTCCCAGACATGGTCTTACGAGATCTTCCTTTGGTGTCGAGTCCATGTCCCAGACATGGTTTTATATGGGACCTTTCTTATTCGGTGCCGATGCCATGTCCTAGACATGGTCTTATACGGGACCTTCCTTATTCGGCGTCGATGCCATGTCCCAGACATGGTCTTATACGGGACCTTCCTTATCTCATGTTGTGACATAGGTATCCTTGTTATTCCGAAATGTTCAACCGCGACTTCAACTTAACATATTCTCATCATATTCTCATCGAGGCATCATTACTCGATTTTCATAGAAATAATATTCATTTCACATAATATCAGGCAATTAAAAATATAAAGACATTATGTAGCTTTAATTTCACACAAACTTACCTCGATACCAAAATGGCAAGTAGGGACCTAACCGTTAGTCACTCGTTTTCCCCATGTTCTAAGTCCGAACCTAGTTTTCTTTGATCTATAACATCACATTTAGCTTACTTATTAGTCACATTATTCATTGTAACCCAAAAATCATACTATGGAAAAATTATGTTTTTGCCCCTAAACTTTGTCATATTTACACTTTTGCCCCTAGGCTCGTAAAATGATTTTTATTCGATTTCCTTGTATTTTAGGCCTAGACAAACCATTTTCATAACTATAGCATTCCACAATTTGCATTCATTCACACATTTTTCATACATTTTTCAACTTTTTACAAATTAGTCCTTTTATGCAATTTCATCGAAAATCACTTAGTAAAAGTCGTTTACAACACACCGAGCATTCATATTCTACCATTAGACATCAAAGAACATGCATGTCATCCATGGTTAAATTTTTAAACACAAACCCTAGCTCAAAATAATGGTAAAAATAGCTAAACCGAGTTACGGGGATCTCAAAAATGTAAAGAACATTAAAAACGGGGCTTGGATGCACTTACTATTGAGCTTGAAAGCTTTAAAACCCTAGCCATGGCTTCCCCCATGCTAAATTCGGCCAAGGAAGAAGATGGACAAAGGTTTTTGGCTTTTATTTTGTCTTTTAGTCCATTTAATTACCAAATTACCAAAATGCCCCTAACTTAAAAATATCCTATTTCACTTATCTAATGTCCATTTTTGTCCAACAATTTAACCAATGGTCTAATTTTCATTTAAGGACCTCCAATTTAAAATTTCATAGAAATTGGACACTTCTAACATGTGGAACTCAACTTTTGCACTTTTTACAATTTAGTCCTTTTGACTAAATTGAGTGCCCAAACGTCGAAATTTTCGAACAAAATTTTCACGAAATATTTTCGTGGAATCGTAGACCATAAAAATATAATAAAAATAATATTTTTTCGTCGGATTTGTGGCCCCAAAACCACTGTTCCGACTAGGCCCAAAATCGGGCTGTTACATACTTTTTCTCTTTTTGATACTGATATAGTTGCATTGATAGATCCTAGATCAACCCATTCATATATCTATAAGAGTTTAGTATTTAAAAGTGTTTACATGTCGATTCTACAGAGTTTGTAATTAAAGTATTGAACCCCTTAGGCAAATCTGTGTTAGTTGATAAAATTTGTAAGAATTGTCCTTTGATGACTCGGGGTTACTGTTTTCGGGCTGACTTGATGCTTCTACCGTTTGATGAGTTTGATGTGATTTTGGGTATGGACTGGCTGACTATGCATGATGCAGTTGTGAATTGTAGACGAAAGACTATCGAATTGAAATGCCAAAATGGTGAAATTCTTCGGATTGAGTCGGACGATTCGAGTGAATTACCTACTGTGATATCATTTGTGTTAGCCCATAAAAGTATGAAAAAGGGTTGTGATACATATCTTGCATATGTATTTGATACTAAGGAATCTGAATCAAAGATTGAATTTGTACATGTTGTTTGTGAGTTTTTGGATGTATTTCCAGAAGAATTACCAGGTTTGCCACCGACCAGAAAAGTTGAATTTGGTATTGAATTAGTACCGAGAACAACATCGATATCGATAGCTCCGTACAGAATGGCTCCAATAGAATTAAAAGAGTTAAAAGCTCAGTTGCAATAATTGACAGACAGAGGTTTTGCACGACCGAGTTATTCGCCTTGGGGTGCACCGGTATTGTTCGTGAAAAAGAAAGATGGCACGATGAGAATGTGTATCGATTACAGATAGCTGAATAAAGTGACTATAAAGAACAAATACCCTCTACCGCGGATTGATGATTTATTTGATTAGTTGAAAGGGGCTACAGTATTTTCAAAGATTGATTTGAGATCGGGTTATTATCAATTACGAGTTAAAGAGTCGGATGTGCCAAAAACCTCATTCAGAATGAGGTATGGACATTATAAATTCCTTTTTATGCCTTTCGGATTAACTAATGCTCCAGAAGTTTTTATGGACTTGATGAATCGGATATCCAGACCTTATTTAAACAGATTTGTTGTTGTATTCATTAACAACATTCTGATCTATTCGCGAGATGAATCTGAACATACCGAGCACTTGAGAGTTGTGTTACAAACTCTACGTGATAAGAAATTATTTGAAAAGTTCAGCAAATGTGAGTTTTGGCTTCGATAGGTTGGATTTCTAGGGCATATTGTTTCAGCTAACGGTATTAGAGTTGACCCGAGTAAGATTTCTGCTATTGTTGATTGGAAACCTCCGGGAAATGTGTCTGAAGTCTGTAGTTTTCTGGGTTTAGCGGGTTATTATTGAATATTCGTGAAAGGATTTTCGATGATTGCAATACCGATGACACGACTGCTTCAAAAAGATGTGAAATTCGAATGGTCAGAAAAATGTCAGCAGAGTTTTGAACAGTTGAAAATATCAGAATCAAGCACCGCTTTTGGTTCAACCTGAATCGGGGAAAGAATTTGTGATTTATAGTGACGCGTCATTAAATGGTTTGGGATGTGTTCTGATGCAAGAAGGAAAAGTTATAGCTTATGCTTCTCGACAATTGAAATCGCATGAAAAGAATTATCCGACGTACGACCTTGAGTTGGCCGCAATTGTGTTTGCGTTGAAAATTTGGCAACACTACTTATACGATGAAAAATGCCACATTTAAACGGATCACAAGAGCTTAAAGTACCTGATGTCACAGAAAGATTTGAATCAGCGACAACGAAGATGGCTCGAGTTATTGAAAGACTATGAATTTGTGATTTATTATCACCCGGGAAAAGCTAATGTTGTTGTTGATGCCCTAAGCTGAAAATCTTTGTTTGCGTTATGAGCAATGAATACCCAGTTGATGATTTGTGATGATGGGTCTATTTTAGTGTAATAGCTCAGTTTAGACCCTATTTAGAATAGTGGTTTTGGGACAATAAATTCGAGTCAGAAAAAAATATTTTAATATTATTTTTGATGTCCACAACATGTTAAATTATATGTATGAAAATTTCGTGTGAAAATTTTAGCGTTTGTGTGCTCGATTTAATTAAAAGGACTTAATTGCGTAAAATGCAAAATTAGCATGCTTTATGTAAAGGTACATAATTGCTATGGCTTTTATTATATGATGTCTTTATGTTGTAATTTTACCATAGAAATTATGAGTGGACGGTTTAGACATGTAATGTAACGCCCCGGTTTTCCACTAATTTCAGCTTTTCTAATTTCAAGACACAAGTACCTATCTGCTTTAGTGGTTGAGTGATTTGGGTGTGTTTAGGTGTGTCTGGAAGGTCCCAAGTTCAAGTCTCAACTTGGGTGAATTTTGGTATTTTTAAGATTAAAGCCTAAACTTTGGTTAGTAGGTTTATAAGTGTTTAATTGTAAGAACATGTCAAAATGGGCCTGCTGGTCTGGTGGTTAAGAAGAGTGTTGGGATGGAAAAGGTCTTGTGTTCGAGTTGCAGCATGAGCATTATTTTTGTCTATCATGATTCAGAGAGTTTGAATTTTAGTTAAACGCTGCTAATAAAGTGTTTGAAGGAGAGAATTAAGGAGTTGGGAGGGGGGAGTTATCAGAATCTGATAAGTGTTTCAATTAGGAAATTTTCGGTTCTCTTTCTCTCTCTCTTTTTCTCTTCTTTCCGTTTTTCCCCTCCCCATTGGCTGCCGAAAACCCACCTTTATTTTTGTTTTTGTTTGTCGTTTCGCGTTCAATCGGGTTCTGTTCTACAGCTGTCGCTGCCCTTGTTTGGTAAGTGGTTTACTTTAAGTTCTAGCGTTTTTTTGATTAAGCGACTAATGGTGGAATCGTTTTACTCATGCTAGGTACTGCTCAAAGGTTGTAATCGGGTCCTCGTGTCTCTTAAGCACTACTCCTTGCTCGAAGGTGAGGTTTTTGAAAGATATCGGGCTTAGCATCTCGATTTAGTTCTATTTTAAATACTGATTTTGGGCGTTGGAATATCAATTATAGGTACGGGATTGCTCGGGATTGCATGAGCATCGATTCGATACCAGGTGTGTACCTAAAAACGTAGGAAACGGGGTTTTGACGAAAGCCGAAAACCATTCTGTCGATGCCACACGGGCGTGTGGTCGCCCGTGTGCAAGACTGTTAGTCACCACACGGCCGTGTGATCGACTAGCCAGGCCGTACGCGAGTGACACGGCCGTGTGACGGCTGGGTGAGGCCGTGTGCGACACACGGGCTTGACCAATTGGGTCGTGTGGGCCCACACGGGTGAACCATACGGGCGTGTGGGATTCTGGGCCAGGCCGTGTGATCAACGAGGCCAGCCGTGCGCTGTGAAGGTCGAGCGAGGCCGTGTAATCCATACGGCCAAGGCCAATTTAGGCCGTGTGGGCCATACGGGTGTGTGGGCCCACACGGACAGGCCACATGGGCGTGTGAGCCCATTTTTCTGTAATGTTCTGTAAGGTTGCACGGGTCGCCCTAGTCAACTGTGGGCCTAATGTAGGGTCGGTAAGCTTTACCTAAACCCTTAATTATGTGACTTGACTTTCTGATTTCTATACCGATCATGAATTCTAATATCTGAATGTATGAACTGTGTTAGCATAATAGCATGACATCTTATATATGTTGCATTGCATCGGGATGGGATTGATGATATTCGGAGGAAGTATCTGAAAGGCTTTTAAGCCTGTTATCTGGCAGCTCAGCTACAAATTTTTTATTTTGTGCCACATTCGGTACAACATGGTGTGTAGGGCTGGGTGGGTTGATTTTATCCCCACATGGTGTGTAGGGTTGGACGAAATTGGTGTGTAGAGGCTGGTGGGTAGGACTCTGTTATCTGCATATTCTGTCTGAAATGGGCCAAGGCCCAGTAATATGTTTGAATCTGTATCTGAGTGGGCTAAGGTCCACACCATTTCTGTAAGGGGCTCAGACCCGAAGTGTGAATATATGTCTGTTATCTGATATTCTGTGGGGATTACACACTGAGTTTGCGAAAACTCACCCCTTTTCTGTTTAATCTGTTCAGGTAATCCGCAGCAGTAGACGAATCGGTGCAGCGGAGGACTCGGCAGTGACCACGGTTTTGGATATTTGTTTTATGGTTTGTTTTTAATTATGATTTGGCTATTTTTGGGTAAATTTCATGTAATAAGGCCTTTACGAATTTTCACTTAAATTTGGGGTTATTATTTTATGAACTACTAGCAGTAGGATAAATCTCGAGTTTTCAAAGTAAACAAATGTTTTATCAAAAACACACAAACTCTCAAATTACTTTTTAGAAGCTTCCGCAACATATAAACGTTTTGGAAATGGATAATGAAAAATTAAATGACTCGTTTTGACGAAAGCCTAAGATATTTATAAGTGGTTTATCGTAATTAAGTTTTCCAAAGCACTATCATGTGACGCCTTCAGATTCAGCCATAACGTCTAGGCCAGGTTTGGAATGTTACATTTAGTGGTATCAGAGCCAGGTTGTAAAACTCGATTGTGATTTGGGTTTTTTAAATGGTTTTTGCAAAATGATTTTGAAATGATTTAAATTATTTTGGACTGAGTATGTGGTACACCGAGTCTCCGGCGCCAATCCTGTAAGTGTTCTAAATTCTATTTAAATTTTCTGAAATACTACTTGCATGCTTGAAACAGCCTTAGGTAGTATACTGTACTGAAATACTTTAGGTAGTGTAAACTGAAAACTGTAGTGAAACTGAAAATCGTAGTAAAACTGCGATTCGCGATAACAAACTCTGAACATCTGATACTATTCTGCATAAAACATTTGTTAATAAATATTGGAACTGGAACTAATGCATAAAATTGTTAATATAGATAACTTCCGAAATTACGATGAGCGCACAAGGTATCCGCAGACGGGGTACTAGAGGCTGTGGTAGAGGTCGTAGGGGGGCTCGAGCTGGGTCCTTCGCATATGAGAATCTGCCCCATTTGGATACGAGCGAGACGCCGATCTCACCTACTACAGAGACTGAGTCTCGAGATCGCATGGCTGGGGATGACGCATTATCCCAGGCTATGCTGAGGATATTAGAGAGGGTCGCTGGGCCCAACACTAGATTATTTAGGGGTATTACTAGATTATTCAAGGGTATCGCTGGGCCCAACGACTCCGATCCAATGGGGCTGAATTATTCAGGGGTATCACTGGAGTCGCCCCTAACGTGGTCGAATACTGGATGGAGGCCACAAAAGAATTATAGATGATTTGGATTTTACTCACGGCGGAAGCTCAAGGGGCTGTTTCCACCTCGCCGCGACGCAGGCGTACTCGAATGGTGATCGTTAAGGAGGGCACTCAGCCCGACCGTCTGACTTATGATTATTTTAAGATGGCTTTCCAGAATAAGTATGTGGGAGCCAGCTACATCGATGCTAGCAAGCGTGAGTTCCTTAATCTCACCCAGGGAGACCGTTCTGTGGCCGAGTATGAGGTCGAGTTCCTGAGATTAAGCCGGTATGCCCGAGGCATGGTGGCAACTGAATATGAGCGGTGCGTCCGTTTCGTGGATAGACTCAGGGACAGCCTACGGGTTCTGATAGCTCCGCAGAGGGAGCGTGATTTTTCTACTCTGGTGGATAAGGCGAAGATTGCCGAGGAGGTTAAGCGCGCTGAGCGCCAAAACCGCGAGAAAGGAAAGAATAAGAGGGAATCGAAGCCCTCGAATTCTATGATGAGGCCTAAGAAAAAGGCCAGACTGGATGGGCCAGTGAGAGTTGGGCCTCCTGTTGCACCTACTGGGGTGACGCTGTGTGGACACTGTGGTAGACGTCATCCGGGCGAGTATTGGAGGATGACTGAAGCATGTTTGAGATGTGGGTCGACTGAGCATCGTGTCCGGGATTGTCCGCTGAGGACTGATCAGATGCAAGCTGTAGGTACTGGTACTGCATAGCCACCGAGAGTAGCTCAGCAGTCACCTAGGGGCCGAGGTCAGGCTAGGGGTAGTAATGGCATGGGTCGAGGACAGAGAGCACCAGGTAGAGGTGCGGGACCGACTGAGGCGAGGCACTTTGCACCGTCTTTGCGCACGCACGCCGAGGGATGGTGATGCTCTGAACGTCATTACGGGTACATTCTTAATTTTTGATGTACCATACACTGCATTGATAGACATAGGCTCTACACACTCTTACGTAGCTAGCTCTGTGTCTGAAAGTTTGGGGATTCCAGTTGAGAGTACTTCGAGCGAGATAACTGTTGTGAGTCCGTTGGGGCAATCTATCCGGGTTAGTAAATTGTATAGAGACGTTCCGCTAGAGGTTCAAGGGACAGTATTTCTGGCTGATCTTATGGAGCTTCTATTTGGGGAGTTCGATTTGATTCTGGGAATGGACTGGCTGGTCAAGCATCGGGTGAATCTAGACTGTGCTACAAAAAGGGTTAGTCTGAGAACCAAGGAAGATAGCGAGGTAGTGGTGATTGGGGAACGTCAGGATTATCTGGAAAATGTGATTTTTGCGTTGGTGGCGGGAAAGTTAGTACGGAAAGGATGTGAGGCATTCTTGGCCTACATCAGTGTTTCGGATTCTGAGGACTCTTCGGTTAAAGACATCAGAACCATAAGGGACTTTCTAGATGTTTTTTTTTAGGAATTACTAGGTCTGCCTCCGAGTCGAGAAGTAGAGTTTTGGATTGAGCTCTTTCCTGGTACAGCTTCAGTGTCCATCGCCCCTCATAGAATGGCACTGAAGGAGCTTGTAGAGCTTAAGGCTCAGATTTAAGAGTTATTGGATCGTGGGTTCATTCACCCTAGTGTGTCTCCATGGGAAGCACCTATGTTGTTTGTGAAAAAGAAGGATGGATCCATGCATATGTGTATCGACTACCGCCAATTGAATAAGCTAACCATTAAGAACAAGTACCCACTACCGAGAATAGATGATTTATTTGACTAGTTCAGATGGGCTTCTATTTTCTCCAAGATCGATCTGCGATCTGGATACCACCAACTGAAGGTGAAAGAGACCGGTGTGCATAAGACAGCATTTAGGACTCGGTACGACCATTACGAGTTCCTAGTGATGCCGTTTGGACTGATGAATGCACCAGTAACTTTTATGGATCTGATGAGCCGAGTGTTCCAGCCCTATCTGGATCGGTTCGTGGTAGTCTTCATTGACGATATCCTGGTGTATTCGAAGACTGAGGACGAGCACAATGAACATCTCTGAGTGGTATTACAGACTTTGCGTGAGAAATAGTTGTACACAAAGTTCAGTAAGTGTGAATTCTGGCTCAGGGAAGTAACCTTTTTGGGGCATGTGGTTTCTACGGAGGGGATTCGTGTTGATCCTCGTAAGATTGAGGCTATGTTGGAGTGGAAATAGCCAAAGAATGTGTCTAAAATCCGCAGCTTTCTGAGGCTGGCGGGTTATTATCGACGCTTCGTAGAAGGGTTCTCTTTGATCGCAGCACCATTGACCAAGCTTCTGCGTAAGAGAGTTCCCTTTGTCTGGATCGATAAGCAACAAAAGAGCTTCGAGAAGCTCAAATCTTTATTGACGTAGGCTCGAGCTTACGTCTGACTGAATCGGGAAGGATTTTGTGGTATCGATGGCGCGTCGCATGTGGAGTGCAGGTTGCGTTCACGATGCGGGGATGGTAAAGTGGTCACTTATGTGTCTCGTCAGCTCAAATTGCATGAGGCTAACTATCCAAAGCATGATTTGGAACTGGCTGCTGTTGTATTCACTTTGAAAATTTAGAGGCACTATTTGTATGTTGAGAAATGTGCTATCTACACTGATAACAAAAGCCTTAAGTATCTCCTCACCCAGAAGGAGTTAAACCTTAGGCAGCGTAGATGGGTTGAACTGCTTAAGGACTATGATTGTACCATCGAGTACCACCATGGTAAGGCTAATGTGGTGGCAGATGCTTTGAGCCGTAGGGCGATGACTGATCTGAGAGCGATGTTCGCTCGACTCAGTTTATTCGACAATGGGAGTCTGTTAGCAGAGCTTCAGGTTAAGCCTACGTGGATTGATCATATTGGAGGTAAACAGATGGAGGATAAGTCTCTCAAGTTGAGGTTCCATCAGGTTGAGAATGGGGATACTACGGATTTTGGAATTAACAGTGATGGGGTACTTTGTTTCTGCGGTCAGATCTGTGTGCCGAATGATGAGGATTTGAGACAGTCAATTCTGAGGGAGGCGCATAGTAGCCCTTACGCTATGCATCCCGGCGGGAACAAGATGTACTGAGATTTTTGAGAGTTGTACTGGTGGCAAGGATTAAAGCGTGAGGTTATGGATTTCGTTGCTCGTTGTCTGACTTGTTAGCAGGTTAAGGCTGAGCATCAGTTGCCTTCGGGGTTGCTGCAGCCGGTAAAGTTTTCGATGTGGAAATGAGAGGGTGTAACTATAGATTTTGTTAGTGGGTTGCCCTTAACACCCACTAAGAAAGATTCTATCTGGGTCATCGTGGATCGATTGACCAAATTTGCTCACTTCATTTCGGTCAGGATGGACTTTTCGCTCTAGAAATTGGCTAAGCTGTATGTGTCCGAAATAATGAGACTGCATGGGGTTCCTGTCTCGATCATTTTCGATAGGGATCCTTACTTCACGTCTTAGTTATGGAAGAAATTGCATGAAGCTCTGGGTTCGAGGTTAGACTTCATCTTCGCTTTCCATCCTCGCATGCATGGTCGATCGAGAGGTGATTCAAATCTTTGGAGGACATGTTGAGGAGCTGTGTTATAGATTTCCGAGGCAGTTGGGAGGAGTATTTGCCGTTGGCAGAGTTCGCCTATAACAATAGCTATAAGGATAGCATCCAGATAGCACCGTATGAGGCCCTATATGGTCGTAAGTGTCGCACTCCCTTATGTTGGACTGAGTTGAGGGAACGACATGTTGTTCGGTCCTAATTGGTTTCGTGAATCAAGATAATGTCCGACTGATTCGAGATCGTCTGAAAGCGGGATCTGATAGGTAGAAGTCCTACGCGAATCTGAAAAGAAAGGATATTGAGTATTTTGTGGGGGACTTAGTCTTTCTCAAGGTCTCGCCATGGAAGAAGGTTCTGAGGTTCGGTCGCAAGGGTAAGCTGAGCCATCGGTTTATTGGGCCGTACCGCATTCTGAAGCGAGCGGGGCCAATTGCATATCAGTTGGAGCTTCCTCCGGAGTTGAATCGCATACATGATGTGCTCCACGTCTCAATGTTGAGATGCTACCGCTCTGATCCCACGCATGTTGTTCCTATTGAGGACATTGAGGTTAGACCAGATCTGACATTTGAGGAGGAACCGAGCGCGACGTTAAGGTTTTGCGAAGGAAATCTATCCCCTTAGTGAAGGTGCTGTGGTGGAATCATAGCACTGAAGAGGCCACCTGGGAGCCGGAGGATTCGATGCGTCAGCAGTATCCTCACCTCTTCTAATCAGGTAAAATTTCGAGGATGAAAATTTTTTTTAGGGGGTAGAGTTGTAATGTCCCGGTTTTCCATTAATTTTAGATTTTGTAATTTCAAAACACAAGTACCTATCTGCTTTAGTGGTTGAGTGATTTGGGTGTGTTTGGGTGTGCCTGGGAGGTCCCAAGTTCAAGTCTCAACTTGGGTGAATTTTGGTATTTTTATGATTCAAGCCCAAACTTTGGTTAGTAGGCTTATAAGTGTTTAATTGTAAGAACATGTCAGAATGGGCCTGCTGGTCTTGTGGTTAAGAGGAGTGTTGGGATGGAAAAGGTCTTGTGCTCGAGTTGCAGCATGAGCATTATTTTTGTCTATCATGATTCAGAGAGTTTGAATTTTAGTTAAACGCTACTGATGGAGTGTTTGAATGAGAGAATTAAGGAGTTGGGAGGGGGAGTTATCAGGATCTGATATGTGTTTCAATTAGGAAATTTTCGGCTCTCTTTCTCTTTTTCTCTTCTTGCCATTTTTCCCCTCCCCATTGGCTGCCAAAAACTCACCTTTCTTTTTATTTTTGTTTGTCGTTTCGCGTTCAATCGGGTTCTGTTCTGCAGCTGACGCTGCCCTTGTTTGGCAAGTGGTTTACTTTAAGTTCTAGCGTTACTTTGATTAAGCGACTAACAGAGGAATCATTTTACTCAAGCTAGGTACTGCTCAAAGGTTATAATCAGGTTCTCGTGTTTCTTAAGCACTATTCCCTGCTCGAAGGTGAGGTTTTTCAAAGATATCGGGCTTAGCATCTCGATTTAGTTCTATTTTAAATACTAATTTTAGGCGTTGGAATATCAATTATAGGTCTGGGATTGCTCAGGATTGCATGAGATTCGATTCGATACCAGGTGTGTACCCGAAAACGTAGGAAATGGGGTTTCAGCGAAAGCCAAAAACCATTCTGTCGACACCACACGGGTGTGTGGTCACCCGTGTGGTAGGCCGTGTGCAAGACTGTTAGTCACCACACGGCCGTGTGATCGACTAGCCAGGCCGTGCACGAGTGACACGGCCGTGTGACGGCTGGGCGAGGTCGTGTGTGACACACGGGTTTAACCAATTGGGCCGTGTGGGCCACACGTATGTGTGGGTCCACACGGGTGAACCACACGAGCGTGTGGGATTCTGGGCCAGACCGTGTGATCAACGAGTCTGGCCGTGCACTGTGAGGGTCGAGCGAGGCCGTGTAATCCACACGGCCAAGGCCAATTTAGGCCGTGTGGGCCGCACGGGCATGTGGGCCCACACGGGCAGGCCATATGGGCGTGTGAACCCATTTTCTGTAATGTTCTGTAAGGTTGCACGGGTCACCCTAGTCGACTGTGGGCCTAATGTAGGTGACTTGACTTTCTGATTTCCGTACCGAGCATGAATTCTAATATCTGAATGTATGAACTGTGTTAGCATAATAGCATGACATCTTATATATGTTGCATTGCATCGGGGTGGGATTGATCTTCGGAGGAAGTATCTGAAAGGCTTTTAAGCCTATTATCTGGCAGCTCAGCTGCAAATTTCTGATTTTGTGCCGCATTCGGTACAACCTGGTGTGTAGGGCTGGGTGGGTTGATTTTATCCCCACATGGTGTGTAGGGTTGGACGAAATTGGTGTGTAGAGGCTGGTGGGTAGGACTCTGTTATCTGCATATTCTGTCTGAAATGGGCCAAGACCCAGTAATATGTCTGAATCTGTATCTGAGTGGGCTAAGGTCCACACCGTTTCTGTAAGCGGCTCAAACCCGAAATGTGAATATATGTCTGTTATCTTATATTCTATGGGTATGTTTTCTGTGGGGATTACACACTGGGTTTGCGAAACCTCACCCCTTTTCTGTTTAATCTGTTCATGTAATCCCCAACAGTAGACGGATCGGTGCAGCGGAGGACTCGGCAGTGACCATGATTTTGGATATTTGTTTTATGGTTTTTTTTAATTATGATTTGGCTATTTTTGGGTAAATTTCATGTAATAAGGCCTTTACAGATTTTCACTTAAATTTGGGATTATTATTTTATGAACTGCTAGCAGTAGGATAAATCTCGATTTTTCAAAGTAAACAAATGTTTTATCAAAAACACACGAACTCGCAAATTACTTTTTAGAAGCTTCCGCAACATATAAACGTTTTGGAAATCGATAATGAAAAATTAAATGACTCGTTTTGACGAAAGCCTAAGATATTTATAAGTGGTTTATCGTAATTAAGTTTTCCAAAGCACTATCATGTGACGCCGCCAGATTTGGCCTTAACGTCTAGGCCGGGTTTGGGGTGTTACATGTAACATATGGTTTAATAATTAATTTATAAAGGTTAATATGGTAAATATGTTAATTAATGATAATATAATCAAACATTAAGTAAAAGCCATGCATTTTTATTCATCTTGGTGGCCGAAAGTTAAAAGAAAGAAACTATAGTTGAGGTTTGAGCATTCGACACATTTAGGGCTTGATTTAGGTAAGTTTTAAGCTCAATTTTTGATAATTTTTACGTCTTTGAGATCGTTGCTTCGTGTTTTAGCTAGCCCATACCTTGATTTTCGGATTCGATGATGATTTTGTGTTTTGTCATTGTTGAAAGCTTGATGATTTTTGTGTTTGGTGATGAAAAATAAATATGTGTTAATAGATTTTCATGTTTAATTAAGTGATTTTTAGTAAAAATGCCTATTTGGGATTAAATTGTGAATTTTGTAAATTGAGTGGTCAAAATGTGAAATAAATGAAAGAAATGGGTTGCTATGAACCTTAGTAAAATTCGGCTATACTAGAGTTTAATGAAATTATGTGTATTTTGTGTTTTGTGAAATAAGGACTAAATTGTGAAAAATGTGAAATGTTAGGGGCTAAAGTGCAAATTGCCCTTTTATGTGTTTTTGGGTGAATTTGAATACATGTGTGATTAAATAAGTCTAATTTATATTAATTTAGATCAAGAAAAGAGGAAATCTGAATTGGATCGGGGGAAATCTAAAGTTGTTGAATAGTCGTCCCGGTTCGTTCGTCTTCGTCTGAGGTAAGTTCATAAGTAAATAAATGTTGTTAAATTGAATGTATTGATTTTTTAAATAGCCAAATTGAATTTTATGTATGTATAACTACTTAGCTGAATTGAATTTAGCATGGAATGATGTGTCACGAGCATGAATCGATCGAGTTACAGCGTCCGAAAGCCCCATACGAACCTTAGGAATAGTTAAGATACATATGTCATGACATAGGATTTCGATATGTGATTCGTGTAAGACCATGTTTGGGACGTTGGCATCGATTTGTAGTTTACGTGTAAGACCATGTCTGGGACATCGACATCGTATATGAGTTCATGTAAGACCCTGTCTGGGACAGTGGGATCGATAGTTGATTACATGTAAGACCACGTCTGGGACGTTGGCATTGTACGAGCTTTTCGAGTTATCCGAGTATCCTTATCGATTCCGAATGGTTCAACGGGCAATATCGAGTTAAGATTGAATGTGAAAATGAGTTAAATGGTTCAGGTACGTGTGAAGTTAAATGAATATGAAAGTAATGTAAGTTTAGTAATTGAAATGATGAAATAAGACTATGCATGTTATAAAAAGTGACTTATATGTACATGTGATTGTTCATATTCGGCTAAATGATAATATAATGCTAATGTTCACGTGTTGATATATGAATTTGCAAGCATGATAAATGTATATGTGGTTAAGGTTTGCATGATTCAGCCTAGTTTAATTGAATTATGTATGTCATTGAAATGATTTAATTGCTTATGACTTACTAAGCTATTCAAGCTTACTGTGTGTGTTCGTTCTTTGTTTTATAGATTTTGCAAGCTAGTTACAAGCCCGGGGGTCGTCAAGGAAATCCGTCACACTATCGATCACTATTTCGGTATTACAAAAGTTTGAATCTATGAACATATGGCGTGTATAGTTTAATATTTGTTTTGTTGGTTTTAAGATTGTAAATATATGAGCCATGCAAAATTGGCTTGAAATGATGCTTATGTTTATGCATTTTCGGTTGTGATATAAGTTCATGCTTGGTATATATATGTTTTGGCATGAAGTAATTATTTATGGCTTATGATTAGTTCATTTGGAAAGCTTGATACATGTGGTTGTTGAATGTGTTTGGGTTATGGATTGTTAATGACTTACTATTGAGATGCATAATCTGAAACATGAATCGATTTGAAAATTGTTTATAATGTAAATTATGTATTCGGTCATGTGATGAAATATAGGTGATGATTATAAGCTATTTATGATTCGGCAATGGTGTTTAAATTATATCATTAAGTGTTTAGTATATGTTAATGTTAAAATTATGGTATTGGATTTGTGGACTAAGTTAGGCTATGAAAATTTAATTAAGGAATGTGGTTTTTGTGTCGGATTGAAATGGCATGCTTGCATGGGTAATTTGGTTTAGAAATGATAAATAATGTGTATATGTATATTCGGCTAAGGTTTTGGATTCATAATGATAAGTATGTGATATGGTATATAGCATAATTATATAATTATATTATGTATTGAATGTTGTCATGAATGACCGAATATGTATTCAATTGATTAGGTTGTGGTTGACTAATTAGGTACGAAAGGTTAAGGCAAATAATGAATATATTATTTGAATGTTTTGGTCAGTTTATTTGGGTAGCTAAAAAGGTTAAATTGATGATATATTCGACATATGCTATGTAAAATATTTATATACATATCCATGATATGCTTTGCTGTGTTTAGGTATACAAATGTCATAATGATAGGTTAATTAGCTAGCCGAATAAATAGTGAGATGAAAGGTTAGATATATGTAATTTGGTTTGGTAATTGAGTACACTAAGGTTGCATATGAGTTTAAATATTAGTTGGTGTGAAATGATTGGTTGATTTTAATATGCTCATGTGCTTAGTTAAAAAAAATGGTACGTTAATATTTGACAGATGAAATAGACATATTGGTACGTATTAGCTATATAAAATGAAAGGATATATGTTTACATGTTTTAAAGTATTCGCATATAATTTGTAAAATAATAAGTTATCTTATACTTTGATTATTCGAATGCCATAAATGAGAAGTATACATATATGATTCGAATGGTGGAGTTTTAAAGCATGTGAATTATGACTGTTTAGAGATGTGCTTTGGTTAGTAATGCCTCGTAACCCTAATCCGGCGACGAATATGGGTTAGGGGTGTTACATTTAGCTGAATTAAAAGCTAAATCGGTATTTCTTCAACAAATCTGTGAATCTCAGAAAAAGGATCGTGAATTAAAAGTTAAACGGATTCAATGTGAGAATATCCTTGATTCAGAGTTTTAGATTGGAATCGATGATTGTTTAAGGTTTCGGAATAGAATTTGCATACCGAGAAATTCAGAACTCATTCAGAAGATTTTGCACGAAGCACACCATAGTTTCTTATCTGTTCATCCAGGAAGTACCAAAATGTATAACGATTTGAAACAGTTTTACTAGTTGCAAGGCTTGAAAAGAGATATATCAGAGTTTGTTTATAAATGTTTGATTTGTCAGCAAGTCAAAGCTGAACATCAAGTACCATCTGGTTTACTGCAGCCTGTGATGATTCCCGAGTGGAAGTGGGATAGAGTTACAATGGATTTTGTGTTGGGATTGCCCCTAACTCCGAAAAAGAAAGATGCTATATGGGTCGTCGTTGATCGACTAACGAAATCTGCTTATTTCATACCAGTACGTACAGATTACTCACTTGACAGATTAGCTGAATTGTACATTTCTGAGATTGTTCGATTGCACGGGATGCCACTATCTATTATTTGTGATAGAGATCCGAGATATACATCGCGATTTTAGAAGAAACTACTAGAAGCTTTAGGTACGAAGTTGAATTTCAGTACAACTTTTCATCCTCAGACTGACGGTCAGACCGAAAGAGTTATTCAGATTCTCGAAGACATGTTGAGATGTTGTATTTTAGAGTTTGAAGGCAGTTGGGAAAAATATTTGTCGTTGATTGAATTTGCATATAATAACAGTTTTCAGACGAGTATAAAGATGGCACCGTACGAAGCTTTATATGGTCGCAAATGTCGAACTCCGCTATACTGGATTGAACTAAGTGAGAAAAAGATTCACATGGTTGAATTGATGAGAGAAACTGAAGAAAAAGTGAAAACTATTCGAGACAGTTTAAAAGCAGCTTCAGATCGACAGTGTAACACCCCAAACCCAGTCTAAGCGTTAAGACCAAACTTGGTATGCTACACAAATCGTACATACATTTGGTCATCTAATGATTTAAAGAAAATAGGTCTTCAAAAACTAATTTGGAGATAGAGTTTATAAAAAACTGAGGTTAATTTGAAATCTATGATTTTAAAACATAGGAGTTTAAAATTTGATCTCAGAGAAATAATTGGTTAACTCTTTTAAAGAAATTTAAAAGAGTTCAAAAGGAATTTGGAAACGAAATTTATAAAAGAGTTTTCACCGAAATTTTTACAAGATAGTGATATTTAAGAAACCCCATTTTTATACGTAATTTAAAGAAAACATTTATAAACTTAAAATAGTCCACTTTAAGTATCTAAAACATATTAAAATCCATCCACGAAATAAAATCCATAAAAACAATACTAGAGGCCTTATTACATCGCTAAAATAGTAATTAAGTAAAAATACTAAAGAGTAGTTTAAAGTTCATAAAAACCATCATTTGAAGTGTGGCCTCCACGAAGTCATCCCCGGCCCAAGCCTCCATCAATTATCATTACCTGAGAAGGGTAAGAAAACGGGGTGAGTTACTTAGAACTCAGTGTGTAACCCACTTACCAAATCCACTGGGCCATATCATCAAAGCATTTTATTTGGCTTGAGCCCATTAACTAATTTAACAATATAGTAATTAAAGATGCATGCGCAATGCAATTCCCAACCAAGCCTAAATTTCCATCCGCTACACACCACCCGTACCAACCAGCACACCTGTGGGGATCAAGTCAACCCACCCCGCCAACACACCAATCGCAGGCATAAAGCTATTTAAAATGTTTGTGGCTGAGCCACCCGAACTAGAATTTGTGGCAGAGCCACCCGAACTAGAATTTGTGGTAGAACCACCAGAACTTCTCTTCAATTTAATCCCAACCCATGCAATCATGTATACATAAACAAAGCTTAACAATTTACATATGATAATTTCAGCATAAGGCCCATACTACAAGTTGGCCCATTTCTCAATTTGGCCCATATGGTAATTTATCAAATTGGCTCCTTAAGCAATCTAGCAATTCGGCCCATTAAGCAATCTAGCAAATTGGCCCATTAATCAATCTAGCAAACTGGCCCATTAAGCGATCTAGCAATTTGGCCCATTAATCACATGAGGCCCAAAATTTACTTTTTATCAAATTAGCCCATTGAGGGCGATTCCGTAATTTCTGCGACTTTAACACTGATTTCATGCACTTACACAAAAAGTGTTAATATACCGTATTTTTCTGATTTTACCAACTTTATGAATTTTTATTCTAATGCTTACGATATAACATCTAACCCATGAGATAAGTGTGAAATTACACACCTGATTACGGTGAGAACTATACTTTCCCGCTCGTCGATACCTAAATAAATGTCACGCTTGATTAGAACACTAATACTTATTATAAATCTATACTAAAGATAAGCGATCTAGATCTTTACCCTCGGAATCTCGAACAACAACTATTTGTCGGTTTTCCCCGGTTGACGGTTCACAACCCAATGGATAATCCCGAATAGCTAAAGGCTCCAAACTACGAACAACTTCGAATAGTCGATTCTCCTCGGATGAGGGTCGTCCACAACCCAGTGGAAAATCCCGGATTGCCGAAACAGCCCTTCGCGTGAATCTAGAGGGATTAGCGAGTCCGCCCCTCTTTAGAACACTATTCACCATCCTTTTCGACCGTATCTTGTTTGCCTCCATTGACAAAAGATTATTAGTCCTAACAATATATATATCGGAATTTAAGACTATTGGTTTAAAAAGGGCGAATTCGGCTTACCTTAAAATTCCGAGTGATTCCAAAAGAATCCTTTGAAAGTATATGATCCAAATTCGAATGACTTCAAGATGACTTCGAAGAGATGATGATTCGACTCTCCACTATTTCACTAAAAGAAAAATGAAAGGAAATCGTCTAAGAGAATGAACGATTATCGATTTAAAGGCCCTTCTAAGCCAACCTATAGATTCGGCCAAGGTGACCAATTAGCAAAAAGAAAACAAAGAAGATGATTCTTACCGATGGTCCAAAGTTTGAATAGAAAAAAATGATTGAGAATAAAATCTATGAGGAAAAGAAAATTTGGCTATGATTTAATGGTAAGGGAAAAATAATTTCGGCTATGGAGGTGGTCTCTAACATTCGGCCATGGAAGAAATAAGAAGGAAAATGTGTTTGAAGGATGAGTAAAATGGAGAAGAAAAGAGAATAGAGATGAGATGTTTATGATTCGGTTTTCAAGGGTGAGAAAAGAGCAAAAAGTAAGGTTTGGAACAATGTGCATACGGCAATGGGGAATAAAGAAGAAAAAGAAATGGTCTTTTGTGATTGATGATTTCGGCACTAGAAGAGAAACACAAAATGAAGCACTTGAGAGGTTGGCAAAATGACCAAATGGTCAAAAAGAAATGACCAAATGAAACAAAACAAAGTTATTTTCTCCAAGCATATGGCACATTTGGCTAAGAGAGAAAAAGATGAGAGGAAATGGGTGTTTTGGGAGAGTAAAAAAAATGACCAAATGGGATTCTATCTAGCTACCATCCTTACCCAAGCTTACCACCAAAATTTCAGCTCCCCCTTAGTCCACAAAGCCGTCCAAGTTCATGGACAAGTTGGCCATTCTATGTTTCCAAAACATAACCCTTAAAATATGCCTTGTGTTCCCCCTACCTTCCAAAAGCTTAGGATTTCTTTCCCCAAGTTCCAAGCTTACCTTAACAATAAAAATAAAGGTCTAACTTACCAAATTTGATGCTTGGCCGACACTTGCTAGGAAAGAGCAAAAACAAATGTCACGAAATGCATTCCTAAAGATTCGAACCTCTTCCCTCAAGCAACACTTATGGCGCAAACTCCACTTTACTACTAGCTCATCTTATGCTAGTTTTTGACACTAAATTTCCTTAAACATCAAGGTCACTTGATCCACTTCAATAAAGTACTCATTATTAAAATTTTTTTATTTCTGAATAAATCTCGAGCCTTCTCAAAACGATATTAAACACACAAATTGAATCATTCACAAGCTAAGCACCAAAAACATGCAACATATCGATACTCACTTTTTAGGATGTTACAGACAGAAATCATATGCGGATTTAAAATGTAAAGAAATTGAATTTCAGGTCGGGGACCGAGTGTTTTTAAAGGTTTCACCGTAGGAAGTTAAGTCCGCAATTTATCGGACCTTACGAGATCATTGAAAGAATAGGGCCTGTAGCCTATCGACTAGCTTTACCGTCAGAACTTGAAAAGATTCATAATCTTTTCCATGTTTCTATGTTACGTCGGTATAGATCTGATCTGTCACATGTGATTCTCCGGTAGATGTTGAGATACAGGCAGATTTGTCGTATAGCGAACAACCGATAAAAAATTTAGCTCGTGAAATCAAAGAATTAAGAAATAAATGCATAGCCCTAGTGAAATTTCTTTGGAATAAACACGGGATTGAGGAAGCTACGTGGGAACCTGAGGAAGCTATCCAAAAATAGTACCCTAACCTATTCACTGGTAAGATTTTCGGGGACGAAAATCCCTAAGGGGGGAGAGTTGTAACAGCCCATTTTTTGGTCAAATCGGAACAGTGGTTTTGGGACCACAAATTCAAGGCGAAAATATTTATTTTATTATTTTATTTAAGTTTACAGCATGATAGAATTATTGTGTGAAAGTTTCCTAAAGAAATTTTACTCTTTGAATGCTTAATTCGGTAAAAAAGACTAAATCGCGTAAAGTGCAAAACTTGTGTTCTATTAGCTAAAAGTGTCAAATAGCTATAGAACATTAAAGTAAAGGTTCTTAAGTGGTAAATAGGCCATTTATGAGTTAGTGGATGATGATAGCATGGCAATTGGTGTAATTTACAATATTTTTAAAGGTTAATATAGTAATTTGGTTAATATAGGTTAATTAAATAAACAAAAACAATTTTGCTTCATTATCATCATCTTCTTGCTGAAACTTAGGCTTGAGAAAGCCATTAAACAATCTTGAACATTCGGCCATTTGGATCCTTGATTAAGGTACGGTTTTTGCTCAGTTTTTAATGATTTCTATGTTTTTGAGATCGTTGCAGCTTAATCTAGCTAGCCCGTATCTCCGATTTCAAAATTGTTAAAGATTTAACATGTTACCATTATTGAATGTTTGAGTAATTTGATGGTTGATGATGGATTTTGAATATTTGTTGATAGTTAAACTAATTTTGTAAAGTGATTTTTGACAAAAATGTCAAAAAGGGATTAATTTGTGAAAATGTAAAATTTATGTGGTAAATATGTGAAATAATGAAAGATATGGGCTGATAGGAGTCCCTATGAAGTTTGGCTAGCTTAGTTAAGTGTTTAATTGCATTAATTTGCAATTTTATGTAATAAGGACTCAATTGTAAAAATGTGAAAGTTTAGAGGCAAATGTGTAAAATAACCTTAATGTGTGTTTTGGACTAAATTGCATAAACAGTTGATTAAATAAGCTGATTCTAATAATATATAGATCAAGATAAATCGAGATCGAGTTTAGATCGGGGAAAAGGAAAAGTGGACGAATAGTCGATAGTTTCCATCTGAGCAACTCGAGGTAAGTTCGTATAATTAGAATCGAACTTTAAAATACTTGAATTTATTTGAAATGTATGTATATAATTGAGAAATTGATATACTTGGAATACGAATGCCTATTTGATATAGATTGATGGTTACTGAGCCCCGTTTGAACCGTATGAATTCGTAGGATACGAGTGACATGTCACTAGGGTTACCATTTTGGTCAAGCTCCTATATTTGTTGCGGACTCACCACAGCTCGTATGAGCTTACTGATATATCAGCTCGTAAGAGCTTATTGTTTTTAGCTCGTTAGAGCTTATTGTTTTAGCTTTAGAGCTTACTTGAGCTCAATAGAGCTCCCATCACTCGTGAGGAGCTTACTGATCATAGCTTGAAAGAGCAGAAATGATAATGAATTAACGAATTACTGATGTATATCACCCGAGTATCCTTTGAAGTTCTAATGGGTTCAACGGGCATAAATACTATTTATACAGATGAGTACTGTTATTGAATGAATTATTGATTATATGATTGAGAGTGAAATGTTGAATATGATATATATGATATATGAATATGGTATGATACAATATTGTATTGATTATTGATTATTGAGATTGAGATAATGGGTGATTACATGTATTTATGTGACTAATTTGTTGATAAATGCTTTTGTTAGGCATTTGGAAATTGAGTTGAGATTACCTTATTTATTGTCTTGATTATATTACAATTGGTAAGTTTAATTCTGAATTATACGGGCTTACTAAGCTATAAAGCTTACTCTGTTTCTTTTCCATGTATTATAGAGGTTCGGTAGCTCGCTCGATTCGGATAAAGTCGGAGTTACGCATCACACTATCCAATTGTCGATTGGTACTTTTGAATTTGTGGATATTTGTAAATATGGCATGTATAGGCTAGTTATAAGAATGATAGTTAAGGTTACTTGAAATATTGATTTTGGTACATGTTATGGTAGAAGTTGAAGCCATGTGATTTGGCTTAACTTGGTATACTATTTTGGTTGTGATTAAGTACTCAAATATGGTATGTTTTGGTTAGAAATATATGGAATGGA
This sequence comes from Gossypium sturtianum, assembly GCA_025698515.1. Classification (NCBI taxonomy): domain Eukaryota; kingdom Viridiplantae; phylum Streptophyta; class Magnoliopsida; order Malvales; family Malvaceae; genus Gossypium; species Gossypium sturtianum. Next base: position 77,043 of record JAOWAD010000044.1, on the reverse strand, counting down.
AATATCCAAATGTTATCTTGATATATGGTTAGTATATGAATGGAAAATGTATGTGATTATTAGGCATTTGAATTCTATGTTGAAATGGGAGTAATATGTGTATGAAATGTCATGTATTGACTGCCAGTTGAGTTGTGAAATGTTGCAATTTATGCTTGTGTATGCATGTAAAAATAGGGTGGCAAAATGGCTTTACAATTGGCCTATTTTTGTCCACACAGGCAGAGACACGGGTGTGTGTCTCACCATGTCATGACGACGACGGCTATGTTGCACACAAATTGTGTGTCCCCCCGGTGTTGGAATTAAATTAAAGTCAGTATGCTCCACACGGCCTCACACACGGGCGTGTGATTGGCCGTGTGTCACAAGTCAAGATATCGCCTAAATGGCGCCTGACCCTAGCACACAGAGCGTGTGACTTGGCCGTGTTGCATAAGTCAGTATACCCTACAGGTTTGGCACGGCCTAGTATACGGCCTGACACACGGGCGTGTGTGGCCATTTTGAAGGGCACACGGGCTAGACACACGGGCGTGTGGTCGGCCGTGTGACCCAAGTCAGTATGTATGCCCTGTTTTCACACGGCCTGAGACACGGGCGTGTGACCCCTGTATGTTTGAAATTTTTCTAAGTTTCCAAAACTTTTATAAGTTATCGGTTTAGTCCCGAACCGCTCCTAAAGCATGTTTAAGGATTCGAAGGCTATTATAAGGGACAAAATGATTGAGATTGAAAAATGATTGTTTAAATTGATCAAATGATTGACAAAAGTATAGTTATATGTGTTATAAGTCCGGTAATACTTCGCAACCCTATTCCAGCATTGGATACGAGGTGAGGGGTGTTACACTCTCTCAGTCAAATGAGCAAAAATAAACTCCCACGCTCGCGCAGGGATTCAAACATAAGACCTTTAGCAAACTAACACTCAACTTAACCACCAAACCAACAAGCCCATTCTGATATAATTCTACAAATAATTTAATATAAGTCCACTGAGCAAGAATAGGGCTTAAGTTAGAAAAATATTTTCCAAATGAAAGACTTGAACTTGGGACCTCACACACACTACCAGAACACTTAACCACTGAAGTAGATACACATTTGTCACATTTTAACAGAAACAAAAATAAGAATTTGGGGCGTTACATATAATGTAGGGCAATGTGTGAAAGAAAGAAGCATTTTTTTTATTAATTTTTTTAAAAAATTATTAAAATATTATAGAATTATAAAAAGTTTGAAACTTATAGGAAAATTATATAAATTATTAAAAAATTTAAAAATTACTTCTCCTTTTATAAATTTAGTAATTTTAATAAATTATATTTCTTTTATCATTTTAATTCCTTTTATATAATTTCTTTTTACAGTTTTTTTTAATAATTTTTCTATATTTTCTAAAAACCAATTAAGCCTTCGTAAAATAATTTAAAATTTTAGTTAAGCCCCCCGCATTAGCATTTTTCTATGTCAAACACCACAATAACCTCCACATCATCATTTTATCCACGTTAGCTGCCACGTCTACATTTAACAGTCTGTTAGGTGTTTCAACAAAAATATATATATATATAAGGGCTTAATTGATTGTTAACTTTCGATTAATGGCTTAACTGATTACAATTATCGACTAAGAGAAGATTAAATAATTTCTTAATTATTTTATGATTTTTTTTGTGTGTTTAGGCCTTTAAAATAATATGAATAATGTTTGATTATTAATATGAATTCGAATAAGATTGAAACTTAAATTAACAAAACTTAATGTTCAAGACTCGATTGAGATGAATCAAGACTCTTGAATAAGGGAGAATAAAGGTGTCAATGGGTCAAGTTCAAATATGATATCAATATCATAGATATTTGATCAAATCCAACCGTAATTAATATGAGTGTCAAATTTTGCACAAATCTATCTAAATTTATAAATGATTAATCCGAGTCCGTTTAAGCCTGCACATATACATTATTTTTATCTAATAGTTAGTAATTATATATTTCTTGTATTACCATTATATAGTTTTTTAATATTTACATTATAATATAAATTTTAAATTTTCATATAATTAGAATAACATAATTCATAAAAGAAAATAAAAATATATGTAACACCCCAAATCCGGCCTAGAAGTCTAGATCGAATCCAGGATGCTACATTGATCACCGAAGTGATCGTGAGAAAATTTCTACAAAAACAAGTCGTTCAAAATTTCCATTTTCAAAACCAATCAAAATGCTCAATCGTTAAAATTCCGTCCACAAGTTTAACAGGAATAAATGTACGAATCAAAAGTTTAAAACAGTAACTGTACCACAGTTTATAAACCATACAGTTCAAAATGAAACAAATACCAAGTTAGTATCATTCAAAAAAGTGCATAATTGTTGTTCACAAGCCTGTCCGAGACCTCCGCGTACTAAGTCTAGCATCCATCACTTCGAAATGTACCTGAAAGGGGAAACAAAAGAGGGGGTGAGCTATTCGAGCTCAGTATGAGATCAAATCCAATTAACTATGGAATCAGACACAGAAACCAGTAGTAGTTCTGAAACGAAACATACTTACAGAGTTGTACAGAAACAATTGGTACGTTCAAAAAGGACGTACCGACATACAGAAATATTTAGAGCATATCGAAATCACACTCAGTTACACAATCGCAAATACTACTCAGTCCAGAAACAAAACTCTCAATAGTCACTAGTTTCAATTCAGTCAGTCAGATATAATCAGAGTTTAACAATTTCACAATGTCATAAATACGTTTCAGTCAAACCGTAAAACAGATAGTTGCACTCACAAAACAGTCAATAAGATGCAAATGAATGCAGTTGAGTTAAAGAAAACCCACCCATCCAGCCAACACACCTCTCCGTCCCCCATCACTCCTCAATAGAGCTATTAAGCTCATCCAATCAATCAATCCATATAGGACCCCGAAAAGTCCATCCAACCCTACACTCCATATGATGTCATCCCGGTTTGCCCGGAAATGATGGCCATCAGCATTGTCCACGACCCTCCGGGTATTGGGACTTCCCACGACCCTCTAGGTATTGGGGCTAACATTATGCAGACAAACTGCCAGTCACGTATATTATGTAGCAAAGCTAGCGTATAAGTTGTACTGTGCAATGCGATAAACCGCGATAAAGACATGCAGTATGAACTTCCAGATTAGATAGTGGTACGTAGCTAAGCTAACGTACATGCGGTACAGTGCAATGCGATAATCTGCTATACTGATAGGTTGCAGTGAAACTGCCAATTCAGTCAATGGTACGTAGCGTAGCTAACGTACATGCGATACAGTGCAATGCGGTAATTCGCTATACCGTTATCAGTAAAGTCCACGACCCTCAGGGTATTAGGACTGCCCACGTCCCTCTGGGTAATAGGGGCTATCAGTGAGTTGTACGGTGCCATGCAGTAAACCGCAGTACAGTCATGCTTGTCCACGACCCTCTGGGTATGGGGACCGCCCTAGACCCTCAGGGTATTAAGGGCTATCAGTAAACAGCAGATCAGCTCCCAGTTTAGTCAATCTTCCTTCTCTTCAAAATCCCACCCAAAAATAGTATATGCATATGTATGTATGCAGTCAGATGTACACGATCAGAATACCAGTTTCAGATAGTTAATCAGAAGCAGACACTTACATCCAATCAGTCAGTTACAGAATCAGACATGTGCATACTCATAACTCAAGTTCAGTATCAAGCTTCTCGCACAACCAATCACAAGTAACACACACATCAAGCCCAGATCAGAGTCATAATTACCCTCAGTAAAGCTCAGTCGAGGGTTGGAACACACAGAGTTGCGATTACACTTAAATTTGACCTAAAATCATTATTTGGCAAGATCGGGCCACATACCCATGTGCTTTGGCCGTGTGGAGCAATCCAGGCCGTGTGGGGGTCCAAACGCCCGTGTAAAGGGTAACGCACGGTCGTGTGATAGATGCACACGCCCTTGTGAAGCAGGGACACGGCCGTGTGAACAGGCCATGTAACTCACTGTCTGATTTCACTAAAATAAGGTGCAGGGCAGACACGACCGTGTGAGGGTCTCACACGCCCGTGTGCCATTAGACACGGCCGTGTGTTCCAAAACACATGCCCGTGTGGGATCGCTAATCCCCAAATCAGTCACACGGCCGTGTGGCCAGGCTGTGTAACCCTAAAACTCTGAATCCCTAATTTTCCCCAAACTCACATGCCCGTGTGCCCATGGGACACGGCCGTGTAAATTCTGAGAAAAATCCCCAAATCAGCCACACGGCCGTGTGGCACCCAATTTAGCCCGGAAACTATAGTTCCCATATCCACAAGGCCGTGTGCCATGGCACACGCCCGTGTGGCCGTCGGGGTGATCACGAAACCACCCTACAACAGCCCCAAAACTGCCGTTTCAGCCACCAGAACTCTCTCTAACTGTAACAGCCCGATTTTGGGGCTAGTCGGAGCAGTGGTTTCGGGACCACTAATCCAGGGTTGAAGAAAATTATTTTGGTATTATTTTATGTGTTATGGCATAAATATATGGTTATATGAAAATTTTTATGCTTTAATTTTAGCAATTGTATGCTTAATTGTGAAAAATGACTAAATCGCATAAAGTGCGACAGTTCTATTTTACAAGGTAGAGGTGTCTAATAGCCATAGAATATTAAATTGGAGGTCCTTAAAGTGCAATTAGGCCATTAAGTGTGTGTTGGCCGGCCATATGTGTAACACCCCTTACCCGTATTCTGTACCAGAACTGGGTACGAGGCGTTACCGTACTTAACTCACACAATCATACAACTTTGGGCTATTAGGTTCGTTTCAAATTAAAACTTTCCCATTCATGTGTCTATCACTTTCATAATGGACCTACGAGGCCCTGGATATGCTTCCAAATGGTTTAGAAGATAATTCGAAAACTTCTACGCACTTAAGAAAATGTTGCCTAAACAGGGGCCACATGCCCGTGGGGAAGATGACACGCCCGTGTATTATCTCACACGCCCGTGTTCGACGCCCGTGGTCGACACTGACTAACTTCACACGGCCTTGGCACGCCCATGGCCCTGGCCCGTGTGCCAAACCTTGACATTCTGACATATCCACACGGCCTATACACACGTCCGTGTACTTCAGTCGTGTGGCAAATTAAATTCCAATTGCGAGGTGCAGACTTCACACGACCTGGGCATACGCCCGTGTGCTAGCCGAGCCTCCCACACGGTCTAGACAAACGCCCGTGTGTCTACCCATGTGAACGATTAGAAGGCTATCTACCAAGCCCTTTTCCACCCTACATTGCATACATACATACTCCAAATTCCATTCAACGTAATTCATGACCCAAAGACACATCTAAATATTCAATTCATATAGCAATAGGAACTTCCATGAGTAATTTCATATTTTCATAAATAACAAAGTGAGACATCAACCATGACAATATCCAAAATAGTTATCTTAAAAGGGGCCAACACATCTTGGCCAAAATAACAAAATAATCTAACTAGTCTAGCCCCTATACATGCCATACACAAAATCACTAAGTCTAGATATACCGAGATGAGTTGATAGTATGGGCAATCTTCTGATTATCGGTGTACCCCGGCTCAGCTCTTAAACTCTATAAAATAAGGGAAAAGAAAGGGGAGTAAGCATTAAGTTTAGTAAGTTTACATGTAAACAATATAAAGTTATAGCATTACATACTAAACAAGAAACGATCCACACTCATAATTAAGCTTACTCGTTTCTTCCATTTCTATATTCCAACCTTATCACTAGCTCAATGTATACATTCATTAGCATGCTTCCCTGCACTTAGCACCACAATGTCACATAATACAGCACATCACAAACTCTTAGTCAATTACGCATAATCAAATTACTCGGTGTTTTCGCATTTAGCCCACCATCAGTCTTTGTTAGGGTGGTATCGCACATAGCCCACCGAAAAGGTTAGTTACGGTGGTATCGCACATAGCCCACCAATTGATAAATAGACGATGGTATCGCACATAGCCCATCATAATCAAATAACTAGGTGGGATCGCACATAGCCCACCATCAAGTGTTTATTATACGTTTATATGACTATTTCGTCATTCATACAATAATTATGCCATAACTACCGCATTCAATCCACTTATATCACACATGTTTTCAATCATGCCATGCACTAATCTACAACGACAATGTATGTATATAAAATGTATAGTTTACACTTAAACTTACCTCGGTGCAAAACGTGTCAACTAACGGCTTAATCCGTAACCTTGCCTTTTCCCCGGTCAAGGTTAATTCCGTGCTCTTCTTTATTTATAACAATAAAATTCATTCATTTAGATCATTCTATGATCATAATGCACCAAAATCTACACTTAGGCAAAAATGACCATTTTGCCCTTGTACTATGGCAAAATTACGATTTTGCCCCTAGGCTCAATAAATCATTTTTATCACATTTTCTCAAAAACAAGCCTAGGTGAACATTTATTTCTCTTAAAACTACTCACCATTCCAACTATTTCTTGCATTTATGACACAATTTAAATCTTTGCATTCTAGTCCTATTTAGGTGTTTTCATGCTAACATCTTTCTCAAAAGTTGTTTCTCATCTCCCTAACATTTATTTTCTTCTATAAAACTCAGCTAACAACTCAACTACTCTCATGGCAAGTCCCTAGACTTTAAACCATATCTCAAATTAGTCCCCTCATTAGCTAGCTTAAGCTTTGGGGACTCCAAAAACACAAAAATCATCAATTAAAACCACCTAAATCACTTGAATATGAATTGAGTGGCTGAAAGTTTGAACCCCCAAGAGCTCTATTTCTTCTTCAATTTTTGGTGGAAAGAGATGAGTGAATTGTGAAAGATGACAGTTTTTCTTTTACCATATTTTTATTCATCTTTTCTCACCTAATTTTGACTAAACATTAAATGCTCTTGTCTCCCCATACCATATGGCCGGCCATCATACTCCAAAATGGCCTATTTGCACCTTAAAGTCCTCTAATTTACATTCTATAGTCATTAGGTGCTTCTACCTTGAAAATTAGAACTTTCGCACTTTACGCAATTTAGTCCTTTTTCAAAATTAAGCATGCATTCATTAAAACTAAAGTACCAAAATTTTCACATAGTCATATATTAATGCTATAACACGTAAAATAAAATCAAAATAATTTCCTTAAACCTCGGATTAGTGATCCCGAGATCACTGTTTCGACTAGCCCCAAAATCGGGCTGTGACAACTCTCCCCCCTTTAGAGATTTTCGTCCTCGAAAATCTTACTAGTAAAGAGGTTTGGATAGTGCTCTCTCATGGCTTTTTCCAGTTCCCACGTAGCCTCTTCTACGCCGTGTTTTTGCCACAACACTTTTACTAAGGCTATGTCTCTATTCCTCAACTGTTTCACCTCTCGAGCCAAGATTTTAATCGGCTCTTCCTCATATGTCATATCCGGTCGTACCTCAATTTCTGTTGGAGAAATCATATGCGAAGGATCGAAGCGATAACGCCTTAACATCGATACATGAAACACATTGTGTATTTTCTCTAACTCTACTGGCAAAGCCAACCGGTATGCCACTGGCCCAATCTTTTTGGTAATCTCATACGGCCCTATGAATCTGGGACTCAGTTTACCCTTTCGACCAAAACTCAATATTTTCTTCCACGAGGACACTTTCAGAAATACCTTGTCACCCACTTTAAACTCAATTTCCTTTCTTTTCAAATCTGCATACGACTTTTGTCGGTCTGAAGTAGCTTTCAAATTATCCCGATCACTTTCACCTTTTCTTCAGTCTCTTTAACTAGGTCGACCCCATTAATTTTCTTCTCACTAAGCTCAGTCCAATACAAAGGAGTCTGACACTTATGACCATACAAGGCTTCATACGGTGCCATCCGTATACTCGACTGATAACTGTTGTTGTAAGCAAATTCGACCAAGGGTAGGTATCTTTCCCAACTACCTTCGAACTCTAGCACACAACATCAGAGCATATCCTCTAAAACTTGAATTACGCTCTCGGACTGACCATCAATTTGAGGATGGAATACGGTACTAAAATTCAACCTTGTACCCAAGGCCTCCTGTAGCTTCTTCCAAAACCTTGAAGTAAATCTCGGGTCTCTATCCGAGATAATAGATACAGGTACTCCATGTAATCTTACCACTTCTACAATATACAACTCGGCTAACTTGTCTAGTGAATAATCAACACGCGCCGGTATAAAGTGAGCTGACTTCGTTAATCTATCAACAACAACCCACACAGCATCTTTCTTTTTTGGAGTCATAGGCAACCCCGTCACAAAATCTATAGTGATCTGATCCCACTTCCACTCGGGAACCATCACTAGCTGAAGCAATCCTGAAGGCACTTGATGTTCAGCTTTCACTTGTTGACAAATGAGACATCTTGTTACATACTCCGAGATGTCCCTTTTCATTCCCGGCCACCAATAATATTTCTTCAGATCGTTGTACATTTTCGTACTGCCTGGATGTACTGACAAATAACCACTGTGTGCTTCATTTAATATCTTCCGGATCAATTCATCATTCTTAGGTACACAAATCCTATCATGAAACATCAAACACCCATCCGAACTCATCCGAAAATCAGAATCCTCTCCCGATTCACACTTAGCTCTCTTAGCTTGCATCTCATTATCATTCTTTTGAGTTTCACATATCTGTTGAATAAATAGAGGCCTAGCCCTCAACTCGGCTAATATAGCACCATCGTTAGACCATGCTAAGCTCGTGCTAATAGCTCTCAAAACATACAAGGATTTCCTACTCAAGGCATCCGCAACCACATTCGCTTTTCCCGGATGGTAATCGATCACTAGCTCATAGTCCTTCAATAATTCGAGCCACTGTCGTTGCCGCAAGTTTAAATCCTTTTGTTCCATCAAATACTTCAAACTCTTATGATCCGTAAAGATTCGGCACTTCTCTCCATATAAGTAATGTCGCCAAATCTTTAACGCGAAAAAAATCGCGGCCAATTCCAAGTCATGAGTCGGATAATTTTTCTCATACAGTTTTAGCTGTCTCGAGGCGTATGCGACTACCTTACCCTCTTGCATCAACACACAACCGAGACCATTTAACGACGCGTCACTGTAGACCACAAACTCTTTCCTCGATTCTGGTTGAACCAAAACCGGTGCCTCAGTCAACAATGTTTTTAATCTCTCAAAACTCTGTTGACATCTTTTAGTCCATTCGAACTTAATATCTTTGTGCAATAGTTTCGTCATCGGGGTAGCAATCATGGAGAACCCCTTCACAAAATGTCTGTAATACCCCGCTAAACCCAAAAAGCTTCTGACTTCTGACACGTTTCTCGACGGTTTCCACTCCACAATATTCGAGATCTTACTCGGGTCAATTCTAATACCATCACCCGACACAATGTGTCCTAGAAATCCGACCTCTCGGAGCCAAAATTCGCTCTTGCTAAATTTAGCATATAACTATTTGTCTCTTAAAGTCTGTAAAACAATCCTCAGATGTTCTGCATGATCACCTTCATCTCGAGAATAAATCAATATGTCATAAATAAAGACAACCACAAACTTGTCTAAATATGGTCGGAAGACAAGGTTCATTAAGTTCATGAAAATTGTAGGGGCATTCGTTAAATCGAACGGCATGACCAGAAACTCATAATGGCCATACCTCGTTCGAAATGCAGTTTTCGACACGTCTTGCTCATTAACCCTCAACTGGTAATAGCCAGACCTCAAGTCTATCTTGGAGAACACCGTAGCTCCCTTCAGTTGATCAAATAGGTCATCTATCCTTGGTAAAGGATACTTATTCTTCACCGTCACCTTGTTGAGTTGTCTGTAGTCTATACACAATCTCATCGACCCATCCTTCTTCTTTACAAAAAGCACCGGAGCACCCCACGGTGAATAGCTCGGTCTTGCAAAACCCTTTGTCCGTTAACTCTTGCAACTGAACCTTCAGTTCTTTCAACTCTAGTGGGGCCATCCTATACAGAGTAACTGAAATAGGTGCCGTTTCTGGAACTAACTCAATTCCAAACTCGACCTCTCTAACTAGAGGCAGTCTGGGTAACTCTTCCGGGAATACATCTGGATACTCGCATACAACCGGCACTGTTTTAATCTTTACTTCAGACTCTTGAGTATTTAACACGAAAGCGAGATAAGACTCGTACCCTTTTCTCAAATATTTTTCAGCCATCATGGAAGAAATCATCACCGGTAAACTATCTGACCCACCTGATTAAACCCGAATAACATCTCCATTTTCACATTTCAACTCAATAAATTTACTACCACAGTTCACTAAAACACTATGGGTAGTCAACCAATCCATGCCAAGAATCAAGTCAAATTTATCAAACGGCAACAACATAAGGTTTGCCGGAAAACAATGACCCCTAATTGTCAAAGGACAACTTCTACACACCTTGTCAACTAGCATATGTTTGCCTAACGGGTTTGACACCTTTACCACTAATTCCATAGACTCAACAGTCATACTTAAACTAGATGCCAATCTCATGCAAATATAGGAATGAGTAGACCCCGAATCAATCAAAGTAATAACAAAGGTGTCATAAAGAGAAAAAGTACCCGTTATTACATCTGGAGATGATGCCTCTTCGCAGCGCGAATGGCATTAGTCCTTGCAGGTGCTCGACCCTCTAGCCTCACAGCAGAGTCACGTGATGCACCTCTACCACTAGTCCCACCTCCCGGGTTCTTTTGTGGCCTACCCCTAGAAGATGCACTGCTTGATCTTATCTCTTCCTTCCTCTCTTTGTTATCCTTCTCAGGGCAGTTTCGAATGAAATGGTCTAGGGAGCCACACTTATAACAATTCCGGTTGTTTCCCCAACACTCCTCAGTGTGATGTCTGCCACAACTTGGGCACTTCGGGTTGGACTTTGAATTGCCCACACTTGCCATCGAGGTGGCTTGAACTCTTGAACCCGAGTACGTGTCGCCTCGCTCTCTTTGCGAAAATCAAACTGATGCGGTCGTTCGAGGATTCACTTCCTTGGATCTCTTCGATTGAGCTTGGTAGGATTTACTCATCGACCTTTTCCTTGCATCTTGGGCCTCACTCACAGCTTTCCTCTTTTCCTTACTCAATTCTTCGGCCTTAGTCGCCCTATCCACCAATACCACAAATTCTTTTAGTTCTAAAATCCCGACTAAAAGTCTGACATCCTCATTCAGCCCATCTTCAAACCTCTTTCATAACATAGCTTCAGAGACACACATTCTTGTGCGCACTTCATCGAGCCTAACAAATTCACGCTCATATTCTCGCTACGTCATTTTTCCTTGTTTTAATCAAGGAATTCCTTCCATTTCGATCAATAAATCGATCGATATACTTCTTACGAAACTCTTCCAAAAAGAAATCCCACGTTACTCTCTCTTTAGGAACCACTGATGTCAATGTTTTCCACCAATGGTATGCCGAGTCCCTCAGTAAAGACACGGCACATTTTAAACTCTCCTCAGGTGTACAGGAGAGTTCATCGAATACTCTCATCGAGTTTTCAAGCCAGAATTCCGCCCTCTCAGGGTCATCATCTATATTAGCTCAAAAGTCCTCACTGCTGCTTCCATTTTTTCTACCGAGGGCTTAGTTGTCCTCACTAAGTCTATACCTTGGGGAGCCACAGGAATTGGCTGAGGTATAAGAGGGGGAGGAGGAGGTTGGGCATTGGGGTTTGCTCGCACATACTCCGTATACCAGTTACTCATCATTTGGAGAAAGGCTTCTCGAGCCTCTTCTCCTTGACCAATAGTCTCGGGTCCACTCAGACAGCGCGGTCCCTTGCGCGGAGTCGGCGACACTAGTCAAGGCTGCGTCATCGCACCCGATTGATCGAGATCCATACACTATATATAAAAAAGTTTAAAATCATCAGAAGCCACCACACTATCATTATACGCTTATGGCATGTATAGCTAGACTCCCACACACGCTACGGTAGTCCTAGAACCGACTAAATCATAGCTCTGATACCACTAAATGTAACACCCCTTACCCGTATTCTGTACCAGAACTGGGTACGAGGCGTTACCGTACTTAACTCACACAATCATACAACTTTGGGCTATTAGGTTCGTTTCAAATTAAAACTTTTCTATTCATGTGTCTATCACTCTCATAATGGACCTACGAGGCCCTGGATATGCTTCCAAATGGTTTCGTAGATAATTCAGAAACTTCTACGCACTTAAGAAAATTTTGCCTAAACAGGGGCCACACTTCCGTGGAAAAGATGACACGCCCGTGTATCATCTCACACGCCCGTGTTAGACGCCCGTGGTCGACACTGACTAACTTTACACGGCCTTGGCACACCCGTGGCCCTGGCCCGTGTGCCAAACCTTGACATTCTGACATATCCACACGGCCTATACACACGACCGTGTACTTCAGCCGTGTGGCGAATTAAATTCCAATTGCAAGGTGCAGACTTCACACGACCTGGGCATACGCCCGTGTGCTAGCCGTGCCTCCCACACAGTCTAGACACACGTCCGTGTGTCTACCCATGTGAATGATTAAAAGGCTATCTACCAAGCCCTTTGCCACCCTACATTGCATACATACATACTCCAAATTCCATTCAACGTAATTCATGACCCAAATACACATCTAAATATTCAATTCATATAGCAATAGGAACTTCCATGAGTAATTTCATATTTTCATAAATAACAAAGTGAGACATCAACCATGACAATATACAAATTAGTTATCTTAAAAGGGGCCAACACATCTTGGCCAAAATAACAAAATAATCTAACTAGTCTAGCCTCTATACATGCCATACACAAAATCACTAAGTCTAGATATACCGAGATAAGTTGATAGTGTAGGCGATCTTCTGATTATCGCGTACACTCTGGCTCAAATTTCTTAAACTCTATAAAACAAGGAAAAGAAAAGGGGAGTAAGCATTAAGCTTAGTAAGTTTACATGTAAACAATATAAAGTTATAGCATTACATACTAAACAAGAAACGATCCACATTGATAATTAAGCTTACTCGTTTCTTCCATTTATATATTCCAACCTTATCACTAGCTTAATGTATACATTCATTAGCATGCTTCCCTGCACTTAGCACCACAATGTCACATAATACAGCACATCACAAACTCTTAGTCAATTACTCATAATCAAATTACTCGGTGGTTTCGCACTTAGCCCACCATTAGTCTTTATTAGGGTGGTATCGCACATAGCCCACCAAAAAGGTTTGTTACGGTGGTATCGCACATAGCCCATCATAATCAAATAACTAGGTGGGATCGCACATAGCCCACCATCAAGTGTTTATTATACGTTTATATGACTATTTCATCATTCATACAATAGTTATACCATAACTACCGCATGCAATCCACTTGTATCACACATGTTCTCAATCATGCCATGCACCAATCTACAACGACAATGTATGTATATAAAATGTATAGTTTACACTTAAACTTACCTCGGTGCAAAACGTGTCAACTAACGGCTTAATCCGTAACCTTGCCTTTTCCCCGGTCAAGGTTAATTCCGCGCTCTTCTTGATCTATAACAATAAAATTCATTCATTTAGATCATTATATGATCATAATGCACCAAAATCTACACTTAGGCAAAAATGACCATTTGCCCTTGTATTATGGCAAAATTACGATTTTGCCCCTAGGCTCATAAATCATTTTTTTATCACATTTCCTCAAAAAACAAGCCTAGGTGAACATTTATTTCTCTTACAACTACTCACCATTCCAACTATTTCTTGCATTTATGACACAATTTAAATCTTTGCATTCTAGTCCTATTTAGGTGTTTTCATGCTAACATCTTTCACAAAAGTTGTTTCTCATCTCCCTAACATTTATTTTCTTCTACAAAAATCAGCTAACAACTCAACTAATCTCATGGCAAGTCCCTATACTTTCAACCATATCTCAAATTAGTCCCCTCATTAGCTAGCTTAAGCTTTGGGGACTCCAAAAACACAAAAATCATCAATTAAAACCACCTAAATCACTTACTTGAATATGAATTGAGTGGCTGAAAGTTTGAACCCCCAAGAGCTCTATTTCTTCTTCAATTTTCGGTGGAAAGAGATGAGTGAATAGTGAAAGATGATAGTTTTTCTTTTACCATATTTTTATTCATCTTTTCTCACCTAATTATGACTAAACATTAAATGCTCTTGTCTCCCCATACCATATGGCCGGCCATCACACTCCAAAATGGCATACTTGCACCTTAAAGTCCTCTAATTTACATTCTATAGTTATTAGGTACTTCTACCTTGAAAATTAGAACTTTCGCACTTTACACAATTTAGTCTTTTTTCAAAATTAAGCATGCAATCATTAAAATTAAAGTGCCAAAATTTTCACATAGTCATATATTAATGCTATAACGCATAAAATAACATCAAAATAATTTCCTTAAACCTCGGATTAGTGATCCCGAGATCACTGTTTTAACTAGCCCCAAAATCGGGTTGTTACAATATGGACTAGGGAGACAAGAGCATTAAATTTTTGGTCAATTTGGTGGAATTAGGTGATGAAAGAATGAATAAAATAAGATAAAAAGAATAAATATCATCTTTTACTATTCATGCTTCTTCTCCACCAAAAATTGAAGAGAATTAGAGGATTTAGAGCTCAAAAAATTCAGCCAAGCTATCTCCTTACAAGTAAGTGATTTTAGAGGTCTTTCTTGAGAATTTTTGTACTTTTGGAGTCCCCAAAGCTTAAGCTAGCTAATGAGGGGACTAATTTGCTATATGGTTGAAAGTTTAGGGACTTTCCATGAGAGTTTTCCTATTGTTTGCTGAGTTTTTATGGAAGAAAATGAATGTTAGTGAGTCAAGGAACAACTTTTGTGAAAGGTATTACCATGAAAACACTTAAATGGGACTTAGTTGTAAAGATTGTAAATGTGTAATAAATGCATAAAATAAATGGTTTTGTGAGTTGTTTTAAGAGGAATAAATGTTTAGCTAGGCTTGTTTAATGAGAAAATGTGATGAAAGATGATTTACGAGCCTAGGGGCAAAATTATAATTTTGCCATAGTGTAAGGGCAAAATGGTCATTTTTGCCTAAGTAGAGATTTTGATGTATTATGATTTATAAAGTGATGTAATGAGTGAATTTCATTATTATAGATCAAGAAGAGCGCGGAAACAACCTTGACCGGGGAAAAGGCAAGGTTACGGATTAAGCCGTTGATTAACACATTTTGCACCGAGGTAAGTTTATGTGTAAACGATTCATTTTGAGTATACATGTTGCCATTAAATGGTGCATTGTATGAATGAAATTATTTATGATTGAGATGGATTGAATTCAATAGATACTAAGTAATCTCCGTGTTATTCTAATTATAGATTAATGGTGGGCTATGTGCGATACCGCCATAAATATTCTTAATGGTGGGCTAAGTGCGACACCACCTTACTAATCATTCACGATGGGTTGTGTGCGATACCATCGTTTATATTATCATTTGGTGGGCTATGTGCGATACCACCCTAAATATAGATTGATGGTGGGCTATGTGCGAAACCACCGAGTGTATGGTATTATTTTAATGGTTCATTGAGAAATTATTTAAGTGCTTGTTTCATGTGACCTTGTGGTGATAAGTGCAGGGAATGTAAGCTATTAAATGTGAGCATTATGCTTATTATATGGTTGGAATGTGGTAAGAGATTAAATGAGTAAGCATGACTATGGAATGTGGATTGTTCTTGCTTAGTATGTAATGCTATTTATTGATTAGCACATGTTATGATGTTTATTATTTACACGTAAACTTACTAAGCTTAAAGCTTACTCCCTTTCTTTTCCCTTGTTTTATAGAGTCAAAGAGCTAGTTCGAGATTCGAAGATAATCGGAAGATCACCCATACTATCGACTTATCTCGGTACATTTAGACTTAGCATTTTGAGTATGGCATGTATAGGGGCTAGGCTTAATGAAATGTTTTGTTGTTTTGGCCAAGTGTATTGGCTTTTTTAGAGATGAACTCTTTTATATATTGTCATAGTTGATGGCTCATTAATGCTAATCTATGAAAGGACGAGGTTATTCATGAGTGTGTGTGTGGTACATGATGGGGATTGCTTGGTTAAAACATGTATGAATGGGTTGATATTTGAATGTGACTATGTTTGTATGAGCTGGGGTGATAAAAAGAGCTTGGCAAATAGCCTTGTTCTTGTCCACACGGGTAGGCACACGGGCGTGTGTCTAGGCCGTGTGTGACACATGGTCACCCCATGGGTGTGTGGCTAGGCTGTGTGTCCCCTGCATGTTAGTTTTACAAGTCAGTAAGCTCAGTAGTAAACACACGGGCAGAGACACGGCCGTGTGTCTCAGCCGTGTGGAAGGCACGGCCAGGGACATGGACATGTGCCTAGGCCGTGTGAAGTCTGCACCTGAATTTGGAATTTAATTTGCCACACGGTCGAAGGACACGGGCATGTGATTGGACGTGTGATACAAGTCAGAGGCGACCACGGGCCAGACACACAGGCATGTGATAGGTCGTGTGATGCAAGTCAGTGTTGACCACGGGTGTCGAACACGGGCGTGTGATATGTGACACGGGCGTGCCCTCCCTCCACACGGGCGTGTGGACTATTTGGAGAAAATTTTCCAAGGTCTTCCGGAGAGCTTCAAAGGAATTCGATTTGATTCCGAACCATTCCTAAACCATAAATTAGGCCTTGTAGGCTTGTTTAAGATGTGCTATCAAAAGTTTTAATTGGGAATAGAAAGTTAGGTTTTGATGTGGATTGATTGTTTACGTATAAGTTTAGTAATGCCTTGACCATTATTCCGGCGTTGAATACGGGTAAGGGGTGTTACACTAACCTTTGCCCTATCAACATATATCAGAAAGTGACGATTTCCCATCACTTCCATCGACTAAAAACCTAAACTAATGGGTTAGCATACAGTCAAAAGAAAACCGAATAGAAAATTACAGAAATAATAAACACATAAAGTAACATAGTTACAATTCGAACCCCACACCTGTTTACGATCGGAGAAGATGACAGAGGCGCGAGATTCCCTAATCCACAAATAAACCGTTTTAGAGAATTGTTTTGAAAAACCAAAAAGTAAAGTAGAAGGGAGAAAGTGAAAGGAAACGTCACTTCCAAAAATAGAATAGAAAAATAAAAATAGAATAAAAATAATCAAATAAAAACAAAATAAAATAAAATCTAAAACAAATAAGTTACCAAAATAAAACTTTTAAACCTCAAAACGCACTTGCAAAGACTCGAACCTGCGACCTTGAGGTTCACCAACACTCACACCACCACCAAACCAGCAGGCCCATTTTGTCACTAAATTGCACGACTAAACACATATGTGCAGCCTCCTCACTGTCCCTATGCTCAAATTCCAAAACTTCTAGGCCCAGAATTCGGGACGTTACAATTCACCCCTCCTTTAAGAAACCCAAAATTTCCAACTAACAAAATAGCCGTAAAAACAAACTACACCACCATGCTCCCGCTGCGCAATCCAATCCCAAAACACCACCACACCAAACTTGAACTTTTAACCTCTCACACACATCCAGAACATTTAACCAGTGAAGCAGACAGACACTACACACACATTTTCTATACTCAAATCAACACATATAAACATTTCAAAACATACCTGACTCAAAATCGTCGAGGGCACTCTCGAATCTAATGCTCCTTAGACCCACACCTGAGACACGCTCCTAACTTCCTCTAGCAGTAGCCCGGATGCCGCCTCTTGCAATGCTCGCAAAGTGGTACGCTCGCAACACTATTAGCACCACCTTTATAATCACTCAGATACGTCTTAACACACTTCGCAGTACGAGGCTCCAACCTTAGAGAACTGCGATCCCTTTTCTTGCCACAATCCACGTATCTAGCCTGATGCATTTCACTATTCTCCCTTATCCTAGCTCCAAACACTTCCTCTAGCACTTCCCTCACTACCTGGGTTAGTGCCTCAGTACCAAGCTCCGGGTTATCACTACCCAAAGTCGACAAACTCACATCGACCTCCAACTCTTGATCAGTCACACGTTCTGATGAGCATACGACTCCTCACGATTACGCTCACCTTTGGAAGTCATATCTGGCGTATGGCTAACTTAGAAGGCCTACATTATCAAAACACAGACACAGTTGTAATAACAGAATCTACAATTTCTAATTTTACAGTTCCAAATTTTACCTGGACCAGTATCAGAGTCTCAAACATTTCATTTCCATAAACCATTTTCAAAACACAAATCATTTCAACTTCCTGTGGTACAATTTTTTTCAAATATTACTTTTTTAAAAACAATTTCTTGTGCATATGTTCACGTAGAAACACATGACGAGTTTTTGCAAACCTGGCTTGGATACCACTAAATGTAACACCCCAAACCTGGCCTAGAAGTCTAGACCGAATCCAGGATGCTATATTGATCACCAAAGTGATAGTGAGAAAATTTCTACAAAAACAAGTCGTTCAAAATTTCTATTTTCAAAACCAATCAAAACGCTCAATTGTTAAAATTTCGTCCAGAAGTTTAACGGGAATAAATGTACGAGTCAAAAGTTTAAAACAGTAACTGTACCACAGTTTATAAACCATACAGTTCAAAATGAAACAAATACCAAGATAGTATCATTAAACAAAAAGTGCATAATTGTTGTTCACAAGCCTGTCCGAGACCTCCGCGTACTAAGTCCAGCATCCAGGACTTCAAAATGTACCTGAAAAGGGAAAAAAAGAGGGGGTGAACTACTCGAGCTCAGTGTGATATCAAAACCAATTAACTACGAAATTAGACACAGAAACCAGTAGTAGTTCTGAAATGGAACATACTTACAGAGTTGTACAGAAACTGTTGGTACGTTCGAAACGAACGTACTGGTAGACAGTAATATTTAGAGCATATCGAAATCACACTCAGTTACACAATCGTAAATACTACTCAGTCTAGTAACAAAACTCTCAATAGTCACTAGTTTCAATTCAGTCAGTCAGATACAATCAGAGTTTAACAATTTCACAGTGTCAGATACACACCTCTCCATCCCCCATCACTCCTCAATAGAGCTATTAAGCTCATCCAACCAATCACTCCATATAGGACCTTGAAAAGCCCATCCAACCCTACACTCCATATGATGTCATCCCGGGCTGCCCAGCAACGATGGCCATTAGCATTGTCCACGACCCTCAGGGTATTGGGACTTCCCACGACCCTCTGGGTATTGGGGCTAACAGTATGCAGAAAAACTACCAGTCACGTATATTACGCAGCAAAGCTAGCGTATAAGCTGTACTGTGCAATGCGGTAAACCGTGGTACAGACATGCAGTATGAACTGCCAGATCAGATAGTGGTATGTAGCGTAGCTAACATACATGTGGTATAGTGCAATGCGGTAATCCGATATACCGATAGGTTGCAATGAAACTGCCAGTTCAGTCAATGGTACGTAGCGTAGCTAACGTACATGCGGTACAGTGCAATGTGGTAATCCGCTATACTGTTATCAGTAAAGTCCACGACCCTCAGGGTATTGGGACTGCCCACGTCCCTTTGGGTAATAGGGGCTATCAGTGAGCTGTACGGTGCCATGCGGTAAACCACAGTACAGTCATGCTTGTCCACGACCCTTTGGGTATTGGGACCGCCCTCGACCCTCTGGGTATTAGGGGCTATCAATAACCAGCATATCAGCTGCCAGTTCAGTCAATCTTCCTTCTCTTCAAATCCCACCCAAAAATAGTATATGCATATGTATGAATGCAGTCAGATGTACACGATCAGAATACTAGTTTTAGACAGTTAATCAGAAGCAGACACTCACATCCAATCAGTCAGTTACAGAATCAGACATGTGCACACTCATAACTCGAGTTCAGTATCAAGCTTATCACACAACCAGTCATAAATAACACACACATCAATCCCAGATCAGAGTCATAATTACCCTCAGTAAAGCTCAGTCAAGGGTTGGAACACACAAAGTTGCGATTACACTTAAATTTTACCTAAAATCATTATTTGGCAAGATAGGGCACACGCCCGTGTGCTCCGGCCGTGTGGAGCAATCCAGGCCGTTTGGGGGTCCAAATGCCCGTGTGAAGGATAGCACACGGTCGTGTGAGGCAGGGACACGGCCGTGTGAACAGGCCGTGTAACTCACTGTCCAATTTCGCTAAAATATGGTGCAGGGCAGACACAGCCTTGTGAGGGTCTCACACGCCTGTGTGCCATAAGACACGGCCGTGTGTTCCAAAACACACGCCAGTGTAGGATCCCTAATCCCCAAATCAGTCACACGGCCGTGTGGCCAGGCCGTATGACCCAAAAACTCTGAATCCCTAATTTCCCTAAACTCACACGCCCGTGTGCCCATGGGACACGGCCGTGTGAATTCCAACAAAAATCCCCAAATCAGCCACACGGTCGTGTGGCACCCAATTTAGCCCAGAAACCTTAGTTCCCAAATCCACACGTCCGTGTGGCCGTCGAGGTGATCACGAAACCACCCTAAACATCCCTAAAACCGTCATTTTAGGCACCAGAACCGTCCCTAACCTTTGCCCTATCAACATATATCAGAAAGTGACGATTTCCCATCACTTCCATCGACTAAAAACCTAAACTAATGGGTTAGCATACAGTCAAAAGAAAACCGAATAGAAAATTGCAGAAATAATAAACACATAAAGTAATGTAGTTACAGTTCGAACCCCACACCTGTTTGCGATCGGAGAAGACGACAGAGGCGCGAGATTCCCTAATCCACAAATAAACCGTTTTAGAGAATTGTTTTGAAAAACCAAAAAGTAAAGTAGAAGGGAGAAAGTAAAAGGAAACGTCACTTCCAAAAATAGAATAGAAAAATAAAAATAGAATAAAAACAATAAAATAAAATAAAATCTAAAACAAATAAGTTACCAAAATAAAACTATTAAACCTCAAAATGCGCTTGCAAAGACTCGAACTTGCGACCTTGAGGTTCACCAACACTCACACCACCACCAAACCAGCAAGCCCATTTTGTCACTAAATTGCACGACTAAACACATATGTGCAGCCTCCTCACTGTCCCTATGCTCAAATCCCAAAACTTCTAGGCCTAGAATTCGGGGCGTTACAATATAACATTTTATAATCTTAAATTAAAGTCTAAGATGAACCCATTTTTTTTAACATTATGGATTATTATCTTATGATATATGCTATTTTTGATACAATATACTTAGAACTACCCATAGTCCTTCCCCAACTCTTAAATAAGAGGATAATGCACTTCAGTGCAATCGAACCCATGTCCCCCTGCATTAGCAACAATACCAATACCAATCGAATTAAAACTCAAACATCAAATTCAACAATTTTTAAACATGATACTTTTGTTTAAACCCATATGGGATGAATTTTTAAACTTCAACGAGCAAGTCCATCCTTGATGAGATCTTTGAAAGCTGAATCAACAACCTTCCACGTGTCTCCATTAATGAAAGAAAAAAGAAGTTTGAACATTACCTCTAGTTTTCTTTAATCGGTTTAATCTGTTAGTTTAATTATATGTTGGCCAGTTTTGTCTATAATATCCAAATCGGAGTACCGCTATAAATCTTATTCTTTAAATTATAAGTAGCAAAATATGTGAATGTATGTCCACAAAATCATTATCAAAATTCGATACCTTAAAATAAAATAAAATAAAATAAAATAAAAATAATTTATACGATTACTTTTATTCTTAAAATGTTGGAATAATTACAAACAAGAATTATTAATATGTTGGTTATATTACATGAAAAGAATTCAAATTCAAATTCGAGAGATAATATTATTAAAAGTGATAATTATAAAAATTAATTTTCATGTATTATAAAATATATATATAAAAAATACCTTAATTATAAAAAAATATATTTTTCGAGATTTCGAAGACATGATCATATTCAGATGAAATGAATACAAATATATAATTATATATGCATGTTAAATGCTTAGATTAGGACTAATTTTTTTTTTTATGAGTTGGTATGAGTTAAATAAAAGTTAAAACATTTTTAAGGGCTCAATTAAGGGATTTTTAGATGTTATATATAAGATTTTAATTTTTATTTTATTTTTTTCAAGTAATATATAACATTTTTGTCATATGTTTTATTCTAAATACGTTAGCATTCACTTAATTTTGTACTAGAAATTTGAGTGGAGTGCATGGAAAGCTTTTATTTGAGCACATTTAAAAATCTTTGACCTTTATTTAATCATTTTGAAAGATTTAACTTTTATATGAGCAACTACTAAAAAAATCTAGTGCTATATATATAGAGAGAGGATCACTTAAATAGTTGTAAGTTAACATGGTTTTACATACTTTCGTAAATTTTTGTTACAATTAATATTTTAATAATTCAACCGTCATATTTCATTTTAAATTCGCATAGATCATGGATGTAAAGTTTGAAGTGAAAAAAAATTACCTGTTTGTTTTATGTCAAAAACTTTCAAACGTTGAATATATATATTAATATAGATAGTATTTAGATCAATATGATAGAAATATCGAGTAAATTAAAAATTTTACATGCATGAGAAGTACAATTATATTAATAAATTTAATAATTGGAAGGTTAAATTATTAATCATAAAAAAAATAAAAATATATAAAATCATATTAATTTTACACCGATATAAATTGATTTCCATACATACATACTTTGTATCTAGAAATGACAGGCGTGAGAAAAGTTACAGAAATAATATTGAAATAATAATTTCTTACACAAATAATATGGATTTACTTTTATTTATTAAAATGGTATATTTTGAATAGTAAAAAAATTGGGTTTCTCAATGCCCAAATCAGCACCAATTATATCGATTTAGACATTGGAAAACCCAAAAAATTTCATATTAAAAAAGTAAAATTTTAAATATATATATGAAAAATAAAAATTCTTTAAAATTTAAAAATATAAAAAAATTTCTAAAATTTAATGTTATAGAAACCGAGCTAGACTAGTTGGACTAAAAATTGGTTTAGGTATCAAATCAAGCTAAAAAACCAATTGAACTGGTAGTTGAACTAATTTCAAACTGGTCTAACTAAATGGTTCTCAGAACGATTGGCCCGACCAGTTCAAAGCAAATAAATTATAAAAATTAAAATTTATAAAATTACAAAATTCGATTCAAATGTCAATTCAAATGGTTTTTTTAGCTCAGGTAAACCATTCTATACCGATTTATGGGTCAGCTAGTTTTTAAAATTTATAATTTTTTTTAGCCCTCAACATTTTTAGTATTTTTTTGTCAATTTGGCCCGTACCCTTTAAAAATACTTAAAAAATTTTAAAACTTTTTTCATATTTAAAAAAAATAAAAGTTTAAAATTATATTTAAAAAAATAAAAAATATAAAAACTCTCTAAAAATATAAAAATTCTAAATTTTAATGTTATAAAAATCGGACCAGATCAGTTGGACTATGAATCAGCGGATCAACCAGTTTTTTACCTTTTACTAGACCAATACCCCAACTAATTTCTAGTCCAACTGGTCTAGTCTGGTCTGGTTTAGATAAAATTGAAGTTTAGAGTTTTTACAGTTTTAATTTTTTTAAAATCTTTTTCATTTTTTTGAATTTTAAAGAGTGTAACACCCCCGACTGGGCCTAGGAGTTTCGGCTAAGTCAAAGGAGTTACATTTGATCACCAGGGTGATCCTGTAAAGCCATTCTTTTAAGTATGTTGATTTGTATAAAAATCGCTCTTTTTATTTTTAAGAAAACGTTCATTCAATTAAATCGATTTTACTTATTAATTCAATTACAATATTACTAAAGTGAAGTTTTGAGAAAATATTATTAAAGTTAAAAGGACTTAAAAAAAACTTAAAGTACTTGTAAAGTAACAGAAAACATTATTAAGAATAATAGTTTTCTAGACCAAATAGCATGCAACTATTGGAGTGATAACTAAGTATCATGCTTAGAATTAAAAAGCTAAACAATCCAAAGATTGATGCTTCTCTCTGTGAAGGTGGTGGGTATGAGAATGGTGCGGTGGATGGATTGATCCCTAAAAAGGTTCGTTTTAGAGACAAGGAAGAAGATTCAAGTGGGTCTATACAGGTTGATTTGCCTCCTGTACCAGTAACCTCATGGAAAGACATGTTATTAGAAAACTCCTCTCCTATTTTGGGGAATAGTCTACAGGAGGAGGATGAATTTGTTTTGCTAGAAGGAGATATTAAAAAATATGTTGTTAATGGCATTCCTTCAATCAAATTTTCAAAAAGGATCCAGTAGATTCTTGTCAAAGGTATGAATAACACCGTGATTCTAAAATTGTTGGGTCGTAATATCAGTTACTCAACTTTGCAGAACAAAATATATAGCCTTTGGAAACCATCGTCGCCTTTTCAGTTAATGGACATTGAGAATAGATTTTTTTGGCAAGTTTTCAAAGCAGGACAGATTGTGAGAAAGTGCTTTCTAGAGGCCCCTAGATCATTTTTGTATAGTATCTTACGATACAACCTTGGACGGTGGCTTTCAATCATGCACAACCGTATCCGAGCATTGTAATAACGTGGGTCGAGCTATCGGGTTATATGTACAAGCACAATATCCTCATGGAAATTTGAGGAGCTATTGGGAAAGTTGCTAAGCTAGATCTGAATACTGACAGTAGAATAAGAGGGTGCTTCGCTCGCTTGGCTGTGTATGTTAACCTTGACAAACCTTTGGTCTCCTAGATCCTGATCAATGGCATTTTACAAAGGGACGAGTATGAGTTTTTGCCCACGGTGTGCTTTGGTTATGGTAGATGCGGGCACTTGAAAGATGCTTGTCCGACCAGAATCTCTAAAACCAATCTTGGGAATGAAGTTCCACAACCTGGTCCCTCGATAGTGGAAGCGCCGATGGCCGATGAAGGGTTGGGGAATGGGGTGATTCGTACAAGCCCTGGATGCTTGTGGAGAGGAACAAACGGCGGAAATCAAGGGATACTCAGATGGCTGGTGTTGGGATTTTGGCGAAGAAGGATAATGGGTCTCGGTTTCGTGCGTTAATTTCTCTGGATAATAATGATGAAGGATCTGGTAATAAGGATAAGATTTCAGGTAATAAAAGCAGTAAAGGGAAAGAGATTCTTGTGGTCAATTCCAAAGAGATGATGGATATCCCGATTGAAAAGGGGCCTTGGAGGAGTAGGCCTCACGAAAGCTACTAGCCCAATTGGTACAAAGGGCTTTGAGAAAATTTGGGTTAATAAGTTCATAGTTTTGAAAGGAAGTGTTTGTCTTTTAGACGAGCAGGCTAAAAGGGTGTCAGTGAGGAATACGAGATTAAATAATTCTTTAATGATAAACAAAGGGTCTGGGCCGATCACGATGGATATTGGGCCTATTTCAACTAGTGTAGATCGGTTATTGGGTACCAACAGTGATAAACAAAGTAACACTGCAGAATCCAAAGTTAGTAGCAGTACTTGTACTGCTGGTGGGATTGAAACAAATAGGACTGACACTGCTAGCTTTTTTGATTTTAACTCAATTTTTAACCCTCTTTTTAATGCAACGACGCTCAATTTTTAACCCTCTTTTTAATGCAACGACGGTGGAGTAGGTAGAGTGTGTTGTTTCAGTGAAGGAAGGGGGCCTTAATCCAATGAAGTATACGGTTGTTATTTTTAAAGAGAACAAAATTCCATCGAACAATTAAAAGGGACTTCTGAGTTGGGTCTTGATAGGATTTCGGCACGTTCCAGTGGACGGGGTCTTAGAGGAAAGGATGGGGGTGGTCGAAGTGGTAGGAAGCTTAACAAAATCATCCATGGTCGAGGGAGCCATTTTAAAACATCCGGTAGCTTGCATGTCCCTTTGCGGGAATCAATGAACATCATGGCAAATATGATTTCCTCACGGATACGGTGGACTTTATCTTAGGGGATTTGACCATGGAGGGGGAGCACCAATTCTAATAAAAGCCCCTAGTCAATGAGGTTTGTCTTTTTCCCTTTTCATTATGTATTTAAATCTTAATATTTTTTCGTGGAATTGTCAAGGTTGTGCTAACGCTAAATTCCCAAGAATTTTTCGGGAGTATAATATGGAATATGGGTTGGATATCATTTGTCTACTGGAAACGAGATTCAGTGGGAAGAAAGCCGATAATAGCATTGCTAAGCTGGGCTTTAATTATTCTCACTGTGTTGAAGCTATTAGTTTTTCCGAGGGTATTTGGATCGGCTGAAAGGATTCTATTAGGGTTGAGTTTATTCGGAACCACCCCTAGTTCATTCTACTTCATGTTCTTAGTAATGTTCTCTCCAACTCAATTTTCATTTCCTTTGTATATGGTAGTCCAGATAGAATAAAGCGAAGGTTTCTTTGGGATTCTTTGAACTCTTCTATACCGCAGAGGTCTTATCTATGGGTGTTTATAGGTGACTTTAATGCCATACTTTCTCCTAGAAAAAAGAGGAGTAGCTATGCAATAGGGAAGAGGTGTACTTTTTTTGGTGACTTTGTTGAATCCACTGAACTTCACGATCTAGGGTTTACGGGTCCATCATTTACTTGGTGGAGAGGTGGCACGTCTGAGAGATTAGACCGGGCGCTTGCTAATGATGCTTGGATGTCAGCATTTTTGAATTGTCTAGTTTATCACCTTTTGCGAATCAAGTCTGATCATAGGCATATCCTTCTTTCTATGAAACTGGAGCATAGTTCTGGTAAAGGTAGACCCTCTCACTTCTTAGCTGGATGGACGAAGCACTTTGACTTACCCAATCTTGTTAAAGAAAATTGAAATTTTTTGGGTAATATGGTTGATTATTTATCTCACTTTACTTCATGCATTAAGGAGTGGAACAAGTCCATCTATGGTTTTATTGGTACTTGGAAGAGACAGTTATTGAAGTCCCTTTCGAATATTCAAAGAGCCCTGAAACAATCAAGTTCTTTCTGTCTAGCTCAACTTGAGATGGATATTCGAGAAGAGTTGGAGATTTTTCTGAATCATGAAGATCTACTTTGGAAATAGAAGGCCAGGTGTGATTGGCCTAATTTGGGAGACCGCAATACAAAATACTTTCATAGCCGCACGATCTAGAGAAGGAATTTTAACCGTATTACTACTTTACATCTTGATGATGGCGAGTGGAGTTCTAATCAAAATGTTCTTCGTTCTGAGGCGGTGATTTTTTTTCAAAAACTTTATAGGGAAATTCTAGAGCCCATGAGGGGCCTCCCTTCAGGTACTTTTCCATGTCGTAGTTCTTTTGATATTGAATTCTAGGACAAACAAGTTTCGGAGGATGACATCAAGAAAGCCTTATTTGATATGGCTCTGTTGAAGGCGTCAGGAACCTATGGCTTTCATGCTTTCTTTTTTCCAGAGCGAGTGGGACGTCCTAGGTAAAGACATTTGTGAATGGGTTCAAGGGGTGTTTGCAGGCAAAGACATTGATCCAGAAATGAACAACACTCTAGTTGTTCTTATCCCTAAAGCCAATAATCTTAAGAGTTTTACGCAGTTTCGCCCCATTAGCTTATGCTCTGTTCTGTATAAATTAGTTATGAAGGTTATAGTGAACCGTCTCAAACTAGTTTTCCCTAACCTCATTTCTAATGAGCTGACTGGCTTTATTCCTAGGTGCAGTATTTCTGATAACATAATTATTGCGCAAGAAGTAATCTACTCTATGAAAAGGAAGCGAAGTGGTCGAAATTTGATGGCCATTAAAATTGATTTGGAGGAAACTTATGATAGGGTAGGGTGGGAGTTTATCGATGCTTCACTTCTTGCCTTTGGTGTTCCAAATTTCCTTCGAAAGGTGATAATGTTTGCCATTTCTTCTTATACTATGCAAGTTCTTTGGAATGTAATTCCTACACAAAAGTTTAAACCGGTTAGAGAAATCAAAAAGGGGTGTCCTTTATCACCATACATTTTTGTCTTATGCATGGAATGGTTGGGTTTTAGTATTTGTTAGAATGTAGATTGTGGTAAGTAGAATCCTATTCGCTTATAACGACCGAGACCTTCTTTAACACATTTTTTCTTTGTAAACAATCTGGTTATTTTCTATAGAGCAAATCTGGGACAGGCTTGAATATTGAAGAGTGTCTTGCAAGGCTTCTGTGAGTACTCTGGGTATAAGATCAACACTTAAAAAGTAATATTTTCTTCTTTAAAGGGATCGAAATGAATTTAAGTTCCCAGATCAGTGGATTGCTTGGGTTTCAAGAAGTCCAAAATCTTGGAACTTATTTGAGGGTGCCTTTTTTCCATGACAGGGTCACTAATAGTTCCATAATTTTTTTAGTCGAAAAGATGAGACATAAACTACAAAGCTAGGAAGTAAAGAAGTTATCCATTTCCAGTAGATTTATGCTAGTCCAGTCCATCCTTCCTCAATTATGAATTGCTTCATGCAATAGATGCCGATCCCTAAAGGAGTCTATGCAGAGATCGAGTGGATGGTCCGACAATTCATTTGGGGTTGTTCTAGAGGCCAACAAAAGATGGCTCTCGTCAGGTGGGATTTTATTTGTCAACCATGTTTTCATGGTGGCCTTGGTTTTCGACATTTGCGTGACCAAAACATTTCCTTTCTTATAAATATTGGGTTTAATATAATGACTAAGGATAGTGGCTTATGGGTACGAGTTCTTCGTGCGAATTATGGTATGAGAGATTAGCTACCAGCATCCATTGCCAGATGTCACAACTCGCACATTTGGAAGTATTTGTCTAAGGTATGGCCCTTATCCCATGAGAACTTACCATGGTCAGTAGGTAATGGCACCAGCATTTGCTGCTGGAAAGACTCTTGGATCCTGGCTGTAGGACCTTTGATATTGCAAATCCTTGCTCATGCTAATCTTGATCTAGATTGTAGTCTTAGCGAAGCAGTCATGCCAGATGGAGGTTGGAAACTTGATATGTTTTGTGTCTGGTTGCCTGGGGAGGTGATTAAACATATTGTTTGTATTCCTCCTCCCCATCCTTCTTCGGGTACGAACAACATTATTTGGTCACGCACGACTTCAAGTTCTTTTTCGGTTCATAGTGCCTTCTGGTCTCTCAAGGAAAGTTCTTGGAATCCTAGGGATACGTTCTAGAAATATTAGGGGCCACAAAGAGTCAAAATTTTTCTTTGGCTAGCTTTCAAGTAAAGGCTTTTGAAAAATCTTGAGTGAACTCGATAGGGAATTGGTCATAATAGCTCATGTCCTGTTTGTGGTTACGAAACAGAGGACATGTTCCATGTGCTTCGAGATTGTTCGGCATCAACAGAAGTTTTGTTACATGTTATAACTTTTTATAGGCAACAACAATTTTTCTCCAAGTCTCTTCAAGAATGGTTGACCTCTAATATTGTTTATCACATACGGGTTCCTAGACAATGGGTAATTTAGTCTTGTCTCTTCGGATTAATTGTATGGCATATTTGGAAGAATAGGAACCTCTTCATCTTTCAAGATATTACTTGGACGGCTCTCGACACTATCAAGGTTTCTTTTAGTTTGGCACAACAGTTTGAGTTAAGTCACAAAGGTTATCAACACTCCTACCAAACAAATGGTTCTCGGACACTCATAGGGAACACGTGGGCACACTTGTTCACTGACAGGGCAGTAGCTATTGGTGATGGTAATGCTTCTACTGGAGGTGTACTGCGGACCAACATAGGAACTAGATTTTGCGGTTTAATCACTACTTGGGGTGATTCTTAGTTTTCGAGGCTAAGTTATGGGAAAATTTAAATGGTTTACTAGTGTTGCTTGACAAAAGAATCAGAAGGGCCACAATTCAGTCTGATAATTTGGAGGTGGTTAGAGCTTTACAAGGAAGTCGGTTGGCAGATTTTGGTATTACAATGCTTAAAAGGATCCACAGAATTTTGAGAACTGAAGGGCAGTGGTGTATTAGACATGTACCTAGAGAACTTAATCATGCTGCTGATTGTTTAGCTAAGATGAGTTTAGTGGGAAAGACAAGTCTTCAGGTTTTTTATGGCGCTTCAACACTACACCAAAACAGACTTTTAGTGGCGTTTTTTTAGGCTTTTAGCGGCATTTATAAGCGCCACTAATAGTATTTGTGGCGTTTTGAAAAGCGCCGCAAAAAGCGCCGCTAAAGAAAGCGCCGCAAACTTTAGCGGCTTTTCAGCGGCGCTTCTCTCACAAACACCGCTAGAAGTCACGAATTTTAGCGGCACTTTTCCCACAAACACCGCTAATTTGCACAGATTTGCAATGGTTAATTTCTCCAATATCCTACCCTTCCTACATTAAAACCAACCAAAAACAGCAACTGTTGCATATAATTTCAACCCAAAACAGGAAATGCAGCATTTAAATCTCACCAAAAACATTAAATCTAAATGATACTTCAAATTCAATAATAGATATATGATGTAAATTAATAAATGAAGTATAACTGAAACTATTCTTACAATAATGTTAAATGTAACAATGTTAAAAATAATATTACAACGAGAAACTAAAAGTCTAAGATGGCGAAACTTCTGCGATCACAAACATCTCTGCATCATCTCTCTTGAAAGCCGTGAGTGGAGCTCATCGTATTTTCTACTCTACTCTGCTACCATCGCTGTTGTCGCTGCCTCTCTCGCTGCTGCCTCTGCCTCCCTTGCTGCTGCATCCTCTCTAAGCTGTTGGTGAAGTTCTTCATATTTTCTTTCAACCTCAGCAATTTACTGAACCGTGCTCGTTTGCATCTGAGATATCTGGTCTTTTAACCTCTGAACTTCAGCTTGAGCTTGACTACCGGAATGCATGTATTGGTGGGAGCCGGATCCAAAATATTGGGTCGGGGTAACACCAGATCCTTGAAATTGAACCCGACCATACCTTTCAGGACCCAAAACATCAGTAATAATTCTGTTATCGATATTCTCAAGATTAACAGAACTATCACTCGAAGCAGCCGCTTCATACTATGCCTTCTTCTCTTTTAGTTTCTCCTAATAAATCAATCAAAGAGTTAGAAACGAAATATACAATAAGAAGGAATGCAACATAACTTAACATTATTAATTTAAAACTACTAACGAAGAATTAAACTATTATAAGTAAACATTATAAATATTTATAATAAATCAAATTTTATTAAGTAAATATACCATAATCTCTCCAGCTTCGGATGTCATCGGAGACCTATCCTTCTTCCTATGCGTAATGTCAAAAAGCTGAACGCGTCCAACTTTTTGACCAAAGGGAGACTTCCTACATGTAGTAGTAGTAAAAATATAATTTAATAGTACAAAGTCATTAATATTTGACAGAATTAATAAATTATAATACCTCAGCCTCATTTACTGAAGCAAAACTTACGGACCTGCGCAGCGTGAATTTTTGTTTACTGCTCACGCTTTCGTTCCAACACGCTCACGGTCCTACATAATGAAATTATTATTACGTATATAGTAAATACTATAAACCGAAAAAATTATAAGATTTTAGAACTAGGTAATACCTCTCATTTCTTTGAGTTCCAAAATCTAACCGCATCTTCCCATTGATACCTCAACATTCCCGGCGGGACATTTCGCAATTTATCCTCGAGGCTTATTTCTTTCTTAAAATATTCTTTTTTCAATATGCTTTTATGGCCTCTCCATTTTTTTTCCCAATGTCTTCTTTATATAGTCATCAGAGACCTCCAAAGCAAATCTCTCCTAAAAAAACATAAGTTTAGAATGTAAATATAAATGAAACTTCAACCAAAGTATTATAAATTAAATTCACGTTTTGTTACCTTAATGTTATCGAGAGCTTGATTTTTGTTTCCATCAGGCATGTGATGCCATGACTCGTAATTGATGGGCAACATATTTGCATTTCGTGCAATAATGCCCAAATAGCTGCTAGAAGTCGAGCTTCGTGGCCAACAGTCGCCATGATCTGCTTTCTCCTTACTTTTACACGCTCGACAGGATTTAATTCGTATAAATCTCTAAGCAGCGTATGTCCGCGACCTCTGCGCGTCCCACCACTCTCAGCTGAACAATTATATATTATTATTATATTAAAATTGAAAAATGAATCAATAATAAAAGTCAACATGCATGTAAAATAAACTTAACATTACTTTGTAATTCTGCAGCTCATCATCTATGTCGGGCACATTCGAGGATCCAACGGTTGCTTGTCGCTCACTATTGCCCTCTTCCGAATTTACGATTCTGCATACAATATTTAAATATCGTATTCTTCTTCTACTCATTTTTCCTGCAATACACATAAAATAGTTGAAATTTTAGTAACAAATAACAACAATAATGGTACATATAAAATAGTTAAATTATATAAAATGACAAAGATTAAAATTATAATATTACATATAAATAAAAAATCATAAAATCTTACTACATCATAATTCGTAAATATCTTCGTCCACGTCCTGACGAACCCATTGAAATTGTGTACTAGTACTAGGGATATTTTCATTTAAGTTTTGTTCTGGAAAAGGCAAAGTTTCTGATCTTTCGATGATGTCATCTCTACTTCCATTGCCCATGTCGAACAAGTCTCTAGGGGTGTTTCGAAGTACAACGTACCAACCCTCATCAGTTGGATCTTTTGAGTAAAAAACTTGTTTCACTTGAGAAGAAAATACATACGGCTCGTCTATCAGTTGTTCTCCAGTGTGAATCAATCGAGAGAAATTCACCATTGTAAAACCATATTGATCGTTTTTAATTCCGCGAGCCATATTCACATTCACCCAATCACCTTGAAATAAGACAACTTTCCATTTTCCGTAATAATCCAACTCAATTCTGTCAGTAAGAAGTCCGTAATACTCCAGATTCCCCTCTACAGGATTACTGTCCCTAGAACTAGCATAACTTGTAATTGAAGAATTAACAACAATTCCACAATTTTGGGTTCTCCTCAATCTCTCGCGATACCTTGTATGAAATCTGTATCCATTGATGAGGAAGGCACTATATCTTTTCACTATTCTATTTGGACCTTGTGAAAGCCATTTAACTTCGTCATTTACTTCATTCCGACTCCAAACCTATTGAATCGAAAGTAAATTGAGTAATTATAAATGTTATGAGAAAACATTATTACTTGTCAATGAAAACTTCAATTGCATACCGTTTGGCTTAACCATTCATGAAATGATTCTGTGAACAACTTATTAATTTCTCGTAGATGTAATCTTCGGGACCGTGAACGAGCTCTCAATATTTGTTTGTACTCACCATGTTAAAAAAAGGTTTACTTTATTAGAAGAAAAACAAATTATAATTGATGAATATTTATCAAATTCTAGAACTTACTTGCGTAATGGTTCCATTGAATCGTGATGAAAAAGAATGTATCGATGTGCTTGGACCCACGATCTATCGTCTAATTTTGCAATTTCGACTTTGCCGATCGGTTCTCCGAAACTTTGAAATAAATAAGTTTCGACCAAGTTATTATCTATGAGCCCAGCATTTCTACTTGGTTTGTTCATTCTTGTTTCAACATCTTCCAAATACCTTGAACAGAAAGTCACACATTCCTCTGCCAAGTAGCCTTCGGCAATTGATCCTTCCAGATAACGCTTATTGCGGAAGTAAGACTTCAATTTGGATAGGAACCTAAACACGATATACAACATTATCAAAAGTTGCAACTAAAGGCATTGAGGTGAATGAAGGAATAATTTGCAAATAAAGTAAGACCTTTCTATGGGATACATCCATCGATAGAAAATGGGTCCACCAAGTATTGCTTCACGAGGGAGATGAATTAACAAGTGCACCATAATAGTGAAGAAGGAAGGTGGGAAGATCTTCTCCAGATTGCATAAAGTCAATGCGGCTCGATCTTGTAGTGTCCCAAGTTCTTGAACATCCAAAACTTTGCCACAAATGCCTTTCATTATATTGGATAGTTCAATTACACAAGACGTCACCTTTTTCGACATACAACACCGCATAGCAACTGGCAGCAAGTCTTGCATCAAAATGTGATAGTCATACGATTTTAAGACATATAGTCTTCGATTGTAACACCCCAAACCCGACCCAAACACCCCGACCGGATCCGGCATATCACTAAGAAGATTTTAAAAACACTTGTCGCATCTATTATTATTATTATTTTAAAACATAGTTTAAACGTTTATCGGGAAAACTTAATAATTTGAAAATTGAGTAAAAGAAATAAATTTTAATTAATGCCTTAATGAATAAAACCGAAAATTTTGCCTCTGAGTTCTAGTATTTAAACACATGCCTTAATTTCAATTAATCATAAAATCTAAATGCATGGAAACCCGAAAACCGAAGCATAAAACCAATAAACAGTAGCCAGTTGCTTTATTACAATAAAATATAAAACCAGACAAATTGAAAATACTAAGGGAAAATAATTAAAACAACGTCCTTTATTGAACCAAAATAAATCCATGCATGGCCACCTTGCGCTCCTCTCCAGCCCAGTCCGATACACTAAGTGTTACCTGAAAAATGTTAAACAACGGGGTGAGTCACAAGACTCGAGTGTGCAATCCTCGTGCACCATCGATCGGGCCTTAGCCCTACGTAATCAACAAGAATATCGCATATCAGAATAAACAAAGCCCATCCCAAATCCTAGATCCGTCCTCTACACACCACCCTTACCTACCAATCACACCAAATGGGGATTTCTACAATCACCCTCACCGCTACACACCACCGATGGTAGTCATGCTGCAGTTAGCTGCTCATCGTCAGATTTGTGACATAGTCACCAGAACAGATTGTGGCAGAGCCACTACAACAGATCGTGGCAGAGCCACTAGAACAGAACACTTCCCCTTTCATCAATCACCCAACCCCGTGCATACATAGAAATTGGCATACATATAAAACATATCATCTCAACAGAAACATTCACTTATGAATGACAAAAATCACTAACCTGGTGGTTCGCCTTTACCCTCAACGGGTTTTCAACAACCATGCCGGGATTTTGGCATTTAACAGAATATAGACAGATTCATGCATATATATATATCAGACAACAAAGATGGTGTGAGGAATTACACACCTGATTACCGATTAAACGATACTTCCTATGTCGACGCTATCCGTAGTCGACACAACTGCTATCTGCCTAAGGTGTTGTTGAAGCCACCCACAACCCGGTGGCCAATCTCGAACACGACACCGCGACGCTTAAACTTAGGGATTGGGTTTACGCACCCAATCCTCTCCTTTGCCTGATCCATATTCGGTTCCATCAAAAGTCATTGTCAGAACTACTATAACGAAATAGGGTTCTTAAACCATAACATATGGTTAAGATCTCAAATGTGTTAGCAAATCTAACGGAAATCTAAAGAGAACTCCCTTACCTTAAAATCCCGAAATTAGAGACTAGCGATTTCCGGCTTTTAGATCTAGACGATCAAGTTTCCTTCAAATCCCAGAATGCCGCCCAAAACGCAAAAAGAGGGAAAGTATTAGCCTCAATCGACAGCCTTAACAAACCAAGTGGCCATTCGGCCTTGACTCCTAAAAACCGAAAGAGATTTTAAGAAATAACAAGAGTCGACACCTACCTTAATAGAGGAGATTTGGCTACTTTTAGGAGATTTTGGCTTTTAAGAAAATCTCAGAAAAGATGAACGAGAGGAATACTGATGCGTTTTCGGCTTTTGGAGGAACTAGGAATTGAAAAGATGGGCAAGGAAGTAGATAGAGAGATTCAACCGAAGAGTTTGAAAGAGAAAAGAAGGTAAATTGCAGGGGTTTCAGTTTCTGACAGAAAGAAAATAAAAAGAAGAAAAGATGGTTCTAGTTGCCGAAAAAGAGAGAAAACTTGAGACTGTTCTCAGGTAACACAATGAAAGATTCGGCACACCCCCCTTGCCTATACTGAACCGATTTTCCCCCTCTACTGTGTTTGATTTTTGGCCAACTTTGCAACCAAGAGATCACTCTTATCATTCTATCCCTTATCCTTAACAGAACACTCATCCAACAGACCTATACCACATCACTACTTCCCCTTTATCAGCATTATATCCACATAATTTAAAACATAAAATCCCCTATTTTGTAGCCACATTGCCGTCCCCCCTAGCTCTCATTGGGCTACCGAAATTAGCCCAATTTCTTGGGCTCCAAGCGGCCATACTGAGGCCCCCTTCTTTGCCTATTGGCGACACTTATAGCTCCCTCCTACTGCGCCTCTTGTTCCTGGGCCACAAGCCCATTATGCCTATTTCACCCCCAATACTTTATTTAAACCCCATAGTCCCTAAACAAAATATTTAGCCAAGACCTCGACCCATTCTCGAGCCCAATTTGCACCTCTAATTCTCATATTAACCCATTAAACATGTCTACACATTAAATGCATAAGCCCATTGATTCGGGATGTTACAGTTCTACCCCCCTTAAAATAAATTTCGGCCTCGAAATTTACCTGATCAGAAGAGTTGGGGATATTACTGTCGTATAACATCCTCTGGCTCCCAAGTCGCTTCCTCTGCACCATGGTTTCGCCATAAAACCTTGACCAAAGGGACGGACTTCCTTCTCAACACTTTTACGTCTCGCTCTAAGATTTGCACTGGCTCCTCCTCAAAAGACAAGTCTGGCCTTACTTCAATCTCTTCCACTGGCACAATGTGCGATGGATCGGAACGGTAACGTCTTAGCATCGAGACATGAAACACGTCATGTATCTGCTCCAATTCTGAAGGCAACTCCAATCGATATGCCACTGGGCCCACACGTTCTAGTACCCGATAAGGTCTAATAAACCGGGGACTTAGCTTGCCCTTACGTCCAAACCTCATCACCTTTTTCCATGGCGACACTTTCAAAAAGACTTGATCTCCCACTGCAAATTCCAACTCCTTACGTTTTAGATCCGAATAAGATTTCTGCCGATCAGACGCTTCCTTCAATCGAGCCCGAATTAACCTAACTTTTTCTTCCGTCTCCGAGACTAGTTCTGGACCCAACACCTGACGCTCACCCAACTCTTTCCAACAAGTAGGGGTACGACATCTCCGTCCGTATAACGCTTCATAAGGCGCCATCTGAATACTAGATTGGTAGTTGTTATTGTACGCGAATTCTGCCAGAGGTAAATACTCCTCCCAACTACCCCTGAAATTAATGATGCAACCTCTCAACATATCCTCCAAGATCTGGATTACCCTCTTAGACTGACCATCAGTCTACGGATGGAAAGCGGTACTAAAGTCTAACCTTGTCCCCATTGCCTGATGCAGAGCCTTCCAAAATCGTGACGTGAACCTAGGATCTCTATCCGATATGATCGACATAGGTACACCATGCAGTCTTACAACCTCAGCCACGTACAGCTGAGCCAACCTTTGCAGAGAATAGTCAACACGAACCGGTATGAAGTGAGCAGACTTCGTCAGCCGATCAACAATCACCCAAACTGAATCCTTCTTAGTGGGCATAAGAGGTAACCCACTAACAAAATCCATCGTGATTCTTTCCTATTTCCACTGCGGAATTTTCACCGACTGCAACAACCCCGAAGGCAACTGGTGTTCCGCCTTTACCTACTGTCACGTCAAACATTTACCCACGAATTCTGTTACCTCTCGCTTCAGACTTGGCCACCAGAATTGCTCTCGCAAATCCCGATACATCTTAACCCCTCCAGGATGCATAGCGTAAGGGCTACTATGCGCCTCCTGAAGAATCATCTGCCTTAACTCCACATCCTTTGGCATACAAACTCTCTTACGAAAACACAAAACCCCTTCACCATTCAAACTATAATCCTCTCCTTCACCCCTTTGTACTTGCCGGAGACGAGCACTCAAGACATCGTCTAGAGGCTGCTTCTCATTGATCTGTCTAGCCCACGTTGGTCTCACTTAGAGTTCAGCTACCAGACTGCCATCCTCATATAGACTGAGATGAGCAAACATCGCCCTCAACTCCGCTATTGCCTTCCGACTCAGCGCATCTGCCACCACGTTAGCTTTACCCGGATGATATTCGACTGAGCAATCATAGTCCTTCAAGAGCTCAATCCACCTATGTTGCCTCAGATTCAACTCCTTCTGGGTAAGGAGATACTTCAGGCTCTTATGGTTCGTGTAAATAACCGACTTCTCTCCATATAGGTAGTGCCTCTAAATCTTCAGAGCGAACACTACCGTCGCCAATTCTAAATCGTGCGTAGGGTAGTTCAATTCATGCGGTCTCAACTGTCGAGACGCATATGCAACAACTTTTCCATCTTGCATCAACACACATCCTAAACCCGTGTGTGACGCATCACAGTAGACGGTAAATTCTTTTCCCGCCTCTGGCTGAATTAACACTGGCGCTTCCATCAAGATTCTCTTCAGCTTCTCAAAGCTCTCCGGCTATTTGTCGGTCAACACAAACGGTGCTCCCTTCCTCAACAACTTAGTTAAAGGTGCCGCTATTACTGAGAACCCCTCAACGAACCTTCTGTAATACCCGGCCAATCCCAAGAAACTTTGAATCTTTGCCATAGACTTTGGCGGTTTCCAATCCAATACAGCTTTTATCTTCCGAGGGTTAACCCTAATTCCCTCTGCAGAAACCACATGCCCTAAGAAAGTTACTTCCCTTAGCCAGAACTCGCACTTACTGAACTTTGCGTACAACTGCTTCTCCCTCAAAATTTGTAACACCACACGAAGATGTGCATCATGCTCCTCCTCGGACTTGGAGTAAACCAGGATATCATCGATGAACACCACCAACTCCCTCGGTGCCATTCTATAAGGAGCAATGGACACCGGAGCTGTACCCGAAAGTAGCTCTATTCCAAACTCCACTTCGCGATCTGGGGGAAACCCTGGCAGTTCCCTAGGGAAGACATCCGCGAAATCTTTGACTGTTCGAACCTCATCGACAGTCACCTCTTTAGCATCCAAAGCATTGATAAAAGCTAGAAACGCGTTACACCCTTTCCAAATCATCTTAATAGCTTTCAGGGCAGATACCACGTTGGACAAATAATTCCTTCCTTCTCCTAACACAACCACCTCCCCGCCTTCCGGGGTATTCAACACCATGCGCTTAGTCTCACAATCCAACTTAGCACGATGTTTCGTCAACCAATCCATCTTCGAACTGTACACAACGCTCATAGTCAGTAGCTACAATTCCTCGAGCGTAACGGCTCAAACGCAGAAATTCCGCCTCATACTCAGACACAGATTTACTTTCCTGCACCAAATTCAAAAATGCCTTCCTCTGTGTATCCACATAGCTGGCCCCAATGTACTTTCCCTGAAATGATTCCTTAAAGAAATCCCAGTCAATCCGGTCTGTGACAGTACCCTCCTTTACCGTGAGCCACCACTGGTAAGCCTCGTCTTGCAGAAGAGACACGACCCCTTTCAACTTCTCCTCCACCGTGAAGTCGAGGTCATCCATTATATGCTCACTTGCTTCTAACCAATACTCAGCTGTGTTAGGGGCTACGCCAGAAACACCCCTAAACATCTCTGCTCCATTGGCTCAGAGTCATTTCGACACAGATTTTCGAGCTCCTGAACCCGTGCCTACCCTAGCAACTCTTTCGAGGACCCGCAACATCGCCTGAGATACCGCATCATCTCCGGGCGCCTGGTCCCGAAATTCTCCCTCCACAGCTAGCATATCCGGCATCTCGTTTCCTGACCCGTGGCCAGACCCTGCTGGCTCTGACACGGTCATCCTACCCCTACCACGATCACGCAGTGGACGTCCTCGACCCCTTGCACTTATTCTTCCGATTGACATTTATCTGGTTAGAAATTTTATGAATTAATAGTTTTCTTCCACTGATTAACCACGAACAGTCTTATGAACAGTAATTTAAGAGTAGCTCTTTCGAATTCGGAATTACATCTACAATTTTCAGTCTTAAGTTTGTCTCCTAGTTCTAGGAACCACACACATCAACCATCAACATACAGACGACATCTATGAACCCAAATTCAACACATAGGGTATTTTAGTCATTTCACTACCCAAGGGTATTTTCGTAATTTATCCTATAGGGGTATTTTCGTAATTTTTGCAATCCGGGGGTATATTGGTAATTTTACAAATCAGGGATGTTTTGGTCATTTATAAATCAGGGGTAATTTAGTAGTTTTACAAAATAGAGTGGCTGGTCCCTTTCGGGTTTTAGTTATAGATTTTGGCCTGACAACAAATCCTCGTGGCTAGGGTGAACAGTTATCATGCACCAGGTAGGATTCCAGTGAAGAGGAGGTGAGTCATTAGGACTGCTTAAGTACCAAGCTCTCCCTGAATCCAATCCTAGACATGCGTATGCCTGTTGCCACACCCTAGTCTTGTGACTTGTTTACAGGTTTGTTCGGTTGAATTAAGTCTTATGGAATTGAAGAGTTGTTTAACTAGGCCTAAGGTCCATCAAGCTCTAACTAGAATAATCTACGTCCCTTAAAGCCCATCAAGCCCACATACATATATAACACACAGTGAGTTCTGAATACTTACCTGGCGGACTTGGGCTGGAGACGCAGGTGCCATGCTGAGAAAACCATCCTGTGTTATTTATAAACATGCATGTTTCCAAAACCCATCTTTAGAAAACGTTTTGAGCCCAAAATCCCCAAAGTCGAGTTTTGAACCGGGCTCTGGTACCAATTTGTAACACCCCAAACCCGGCCCAAACACCCCGACTGGATCCGGCATGTCACTAAGAAGATTTTAAAAAAACTTGTCGCATCTATTATTTTTTTAAAACATAGTTTAAACGTTTATCGGGAAAACTTAATAATTTGAAAATTGAGTAAAAGAAATAAATTTTAATTAATGCCTTAATGAATAAAACTGAAAATTTTGCCTCTGAGTTCTAGTATTTAAACACATGCCTTAATTTCCATTAATCATAAAATCTAAATGTATGGAAACCCAAAACCAAGCATAAAACCAATAAATGATTAGCTTGATGGCTTTATTACAATAAAATATAAAACAGACAAATTGAAAATACTAAGGGAAAATAATTAAAACAACATCCTTTATTGAACCAAAATAAATCCATGCATGGCCACCTTGCGCTCCTCTCCAGCCCGGTCCGATGCACTAAGTGTTACCTGAAAAATGTTAAACAACGGGGTGAGTCACAAGACTCAATGTGCAATCCCTCGTGCACCATCAGACTGGGCCTTAGCCCCACAGAATCAGAATAACAGAATATCGCATATCAGAATAAACAAAGCCCATCCCATATCCTAGATCCATCCGCTACACACCACCCTTACCTTCCAATCACACCAAATGGGGATTTCTACAATCACCCTCACCGCTACACACCACCGATGGCAGTCATGCTGCAGTTAGCTGCTCATCGTCAGATTTGTGACATAGTCACGTAATCAGATCGTGGCAGAGCCACTACAACGGATCGTGGTAGAGCCACCGAGCGAACACTTCCCATTTCATCAATCACCCAACCCCGCATACATAGAAATCGGCATACATATAAAACATATCATCTCAACAAACATTCACTTATGAATGACAAATCACTAACACCGGTGGTTCGCCTTTACCTCCACGGGTTTCAACAACCATGCCGGGATTTTGGCATTTAACGTAATATAGACAGATTCATGCATATATATATCGGACAACAAAGATGGTGTGAGGAATTACACACCTGATTACCGATAAAATGATACTTCCTATGTCGATGCTATCCGTAGTCGACACAACTGTTATCTGCCTAAGGTGTTGTTCAGAAACCGGTCCACAACCCGGTGGCCAATCTCGAACCGCTGACACCGCACATTTCTTAAACTTAGGGATTAGGTTTATAGACCCAATCCTCTCCTTTGCTTGATCCATATTCGGTTCCATCAAAAGTCCTTGTCGGAACTACTATAACGAAATAGGGTTGTTAAACCATAACATATGGTTAAGATCTCAAATGTGTTAGCAAATCTAACAGAAATCTGAAGAGAACCCCCTTACCTTAAAATCTCGAAATTAGAGACTAGCGATTTTTGGCTTTTAGATCTAGATGATCAGGTTTCCTTCAAATCCCGGAATGCCGCCCAAAACGCAAAAAGAGGGAAAGTATTAGCCTCAATCGATAGCCTTAACAAACCAAGTGGCCATTCGGCCTTGACTCCTAAAAATCGAAAGAGATTTTAAGAAATAACAAGAGTCGACACCTACCTTAATAGAGGAGATTCAGCTACTCTTAGGAGATTTCGGCTTTTAAGAAAATCTCAGAAAAGATGAACGAGAGGAATACTGATGCGTTTTTGGCTTTTGGAAGAACTAGGAATTGAAAAGATGGGCAAGGAAGTAGATAGAGAGATTCGACCAAAGAGTTTGAAAGAGAAGAGAAGGTAAATTGCAGGGGTTTCGGTTTCTAACAGAAAGAAAATAAAAAGAAGAAAAGATGATTCTAGTTGCCGAAAAAGAGAGAAAGCTTGAGACTATTCTCAAGAAACACAATGAAAAATTTGGCACACCCCCCTTGCCTATACTGAACCGATTTTCCCCCTTTCCTGTGTTTGATTTTTGGCCAACTCTGCAACCAAGAGATCACTCTTATCATTCTATCCCTTATCCATAATAGAACACTCATCCAACAGAGACCTATACCACATCACTACTTTCCCTTTATCAGTATTATATCTACATAATTTAAAACATAAAATCCCCTATTTTGTAGCCACATTGCCGCCCCCTAGCTCTCATTGGGCTGCCGAAACTAGCCCAATTTCTTTGGCTCCAAGCGGCCATACTGAGGCCCCCTTATTTGCCTATTAGCGTCACTTATAGCTCCCTTCTACTGCGCCTCTTGTTCCTGGGCCACAAGCCCATTATGCCTATTTCACTCTCAA
This sequence comes from Gossypium sturtianum, assembly GCA_025698515.1. Classification (NCBI taxonomy): domain Eukaryota; kingdom Viridiplantae; phylum Streptophyta; class Magnoliopsida; order Malvales; family Malvaceae; genus Gossypium; species Gossypium sturtianum. The sequence continues at coordinate 34,051 of JAOWAD010000044.1, read as the reverse complement.
TACTTTATTTAAACCCCATAGTCCCTAAACAAAATATTTAGCCAAGACCTCGGCCCATTCCCGAGCCCAATTTGCACCTCTAATTTTCATATTAACCCATTAAACATGTCTACACATTAAACGCATAAGCCCATTGATTCGGGATGTTACATCGATCTTTAAGACTCACACATCGAGATATATTTGATGCATACGCATTCGAGACCTTTATATCCTTCAACACCATACAAAACACTTCTTTCTCCGTCTTCGACATTGAGAAAATAGTAGGCGACAACCGATATTTCATATTCGGAAGTGCTTGGGGATGAAGCTCACGCCGAATTCCCATGTGGACTAAATCAAGTCGACTCTGAAGATTGTCTTTCGATTTTCCATCGACATTCAAAATAGTCCCAATGATATTCTCGTAGATATTTTTCTCAATGTGCATGACATCAAGATTATGTCGTAAAATCTGATGCTCCTAATATGGCAACTAAAAAAAAATACTTCTTTTTTTCCACAAGTCCGCCTCATTAGGATAATCCTCTTCATCAGATTCATCATCAGATTCATCCCTTGATCTTCTATTTATTTGCGTGTTGGGCGGTTGATTTATCTTCCCATAAATAAAATTCATATCTTTCAACATGAACAATATTTCAGATCCACTGGTCTGCGAAGGAGCTTCCCTGAACTCTTCAGTACCGTCAAACTGAGTACTCTGAAATCTAAATCTATGATTTTTCGGTAACCATCAACGATGCCCCATGTAAGAGAACTTCTTCCCATTATATAACCATTGCGAACATGTTTGCGCAGCACAACAAGGACAAGCATAACGTCCCTTGGTACTCCAACCAGATAAATTGGCATAGGCCAAGAAGTCATTAATAGTCCACATCAAAGCTGCACGTAAATTGAAGTTCTCCTTTCTCAATTACATCGTATGTCTCAACACCAGCCCATAATTGTTTTAACTCTTCAATAAGTGATCGCAAATATATGTCAATATCATTTCCGGCCTTTTCTCTCCGTGGATAACCATAGATAAGATAAAGGATGATTGTTTCATGCAAACCCATAGAGGTAAATTGTAAGGAACAAGCACCACGAATGAAATCTTGTATGCGGTGCTCATGATTTTGTAAGGGTTAAATCCATCGATGCTAGCCCAAGCCTCACACTCAGAGGATCGCTTGCAAAGCTTGAAAATTTGGAGTCAAATGATTTCCAAGATAAAGAATCAGAGGATGCCTTAACAATCCATCATCGATTCGTCCATCATGGTGCCACGTCATTGACTCCTACTGTCTTCAACGACATGAAAAGCCTTTGAAGCCTTGGTATTAGCGTAAAATACCGCAAAATCTTAATCGGCCGCTTCCTTAATCGCGGTATATTGTTTTCATCCTCGTTACCATCCTCTGTATTTCTATTCATCCAACGGGATTGACCGCATACATGACAAAGATCGTTGGTTTTTTCGGTCCCCCCAATACAACATGCAGTCATTTGGGCAACTATGAATTTTGTTGTAGCCAAGGCCCAAATCTTTTATCAGTTTTTTCATGTCTTTGGAAGATTGAGGGATTTTCGAAAACGGGAACATTTCTTGCAAAAACTCTAACAGCATTGTCAAAGAGTTTCCGGTCCATCCTTCCCAACATTTTAAGTGAAAAAGACGAATATAGAAAGACAATTTGGAAAATTTTGATCCCTCATATAGTTCTTCATTCATTTCACCAAGTAACGTGTAGAACCTCGTCGCTTCTTCATTTGGCTGTTCATCAGGTACACTTCTTCCCCCTTCGATGAAAGTATTTCCACCAAAATTATAATCATCGGTTGCACCCAAGTCAGGTGGAAATGATTGCAACCCATCACTGCGCATATTAAATGCATCCCGCAACATGCCTTCCATGTTATCTTCTCTAACATTCTGATTGTAAGCACTATGAGGATAACCCAGATTCATCGATGAAGAGGCTCCACTAGATGTACACTCTCCATGGAAAATCCATTTTTTATACCCCCGGACAAAGCCATCAACAACTAGATGTTCGTAGACAACTTCACGATAATGCCAATTGATATTGCAACACTTCTTACACGGGCAAAGAATCATATTCTCTTAGCTTGTATTTTGAAATGTAAAATTTAGAAAAGTTTCTACTCCATTTTGATAGCCGTTGCTTACCCTTGACAAATTCATCCAAGTCCTATCCATATCATAGTTGTTGAAGTCTAAAGTTGACAATAAATTACACGGCTAAATTGTTAATTTATAATTTATGTAAGTAATGATATTATATATATAACTGAGTACTATGTAAGTTATGTAAATTATGTAAGTTATGAAGTTCGATCTTAAAATTATGTAAGTTATGAAAGTTGATCTTAAAATTATGTAAGTTATGTATTCTTTAAGATTCATCATACATGACATTGTTATACCTAGGGAGGATCCATTATATCTAACAGTGAGATATAAGGCAACTCGTCAGGTTTCCATCCTATATACTTTGAATCTTTTTTTAAAAAAAATATTTTTTAAGATTCATCATACATGGCATTATAAGTTATGTATTATCTAAGTTATGAAGTTTGATATTAAAATTATGTAAGTTATGAAATTTGATCTTAAAATTATGTAAGTTATGTATTATGTAAGTTATGAAATTTGATGAAAGTTATGAAATTTGATCTTTAAACTATATGGATTGAAGGAAATTATTACATTAAACTACATGTATTATGTAAGTTATGTGAGTTATGTAAGCTATGTAAGTTATGTATGTTATGTAAGCTATGTCAATTATGTAAGTTAATTAAATAATGATCATTATTATTATTATATTGATAAAAAAATTTATAAGTTTTAAAAACATTTACAAATATTAAATATTAAAATCAAACATTATTAATATAAAAAATATATTCTTTAAGATTCATCATACTTGGTATTGTTATACCTAGGGAGGATCCGTTATATCTAACAGTGAGATATAAGGCAACCCGTCAGGTTTCCAGCCTATATATTTTGAATCTTTTTTTTTAAAGAATTTGATTTTTTTAAAAAAATATTTTTTTAATGGCATATATATTTTATAACTCCTTTTTTTTTAAAATTATAATTTAACATTTTATATAATTTTTAAGTTATTTATATTTTTATTAAAATTTGAGAAAAATACAAATTTTATATATTTTTTAGAGGCAACAATTTGTTTATTTTAAAAAGCTACCAGCAAATTAAAAGGTATTTACGTCAATATGTTATTTGAGTTGTAAACTACAACTTGACTAGAATTCCACAAATCAAACCACTTATTCGAATTGATTCGAAGAAAAATTAAATAAGTCAATTCAATTAATTCAAAATTTAGTAAAAAAATTTAAAGTACTTAAGTGATAAAAATGATATAGTTTGAGGCTAATTTTGTAGTTAAAGAATTATAATAGAAACAATTATCATAAGCACCAAATATAATAACCAATTTTAATTGTTCTGCCAAAGGGAAAGGAGTATCTTAAGTCCCTTTTTGCATGCAAAAAGCCATTCATTTTTAGTCAAAAACAAAGTAAACAATAATTAAATAATATCATGCATTAATCAAAACCCTTAAAAGAAAAAAAAATAAAGTAAAAGCAAAACACTTTGCAAAGGTTAAAAAAAAGAAGAGACCAAATAAGAATCAAATCTCATTCTCATTAAATAAAATAATGACAAACTCATACCTTTTTGGCTTTTCCTTTGTTTTGATGATAGTGTTTCTTCGGGCCTTTGTCTATAAATTTTTAAATTATATCGCCTTTGTCTCTGTTAATAATTCAAATAATTTGCAGCAATTTAAACACTTCAATTTGTAACATTTTTAGACCTCAATTACAGCAATAAAACATCTCAATTTCCAGCAAATAAACTATTCAAATTATAGTACCTGAACAGGGCTCCAACAGTTTAAAAAAGGAGCAGTAACATCATCCAAATGTACTTTGTTTGAGCAACAGGAAATTTTTTAAGTCATGGACAGCAACTAAATCTGAAATAATTTAGAAGTGGATAAATCAATGAAAAATGAAAATAAAAAAAAAAGCATTACCCATGAAATCAACTATACTCACTCTTTCCAACCAATTCTACTTGTTGCTCGACGAAGTTCAGATCCTTAGGCAAGTAAGAAAAGATGTGCACAATATCTGAAGCAAAAACCAATATGCAATCAGAATGATTAATGAAACATGCGTAGCTAAAGTTGAATCTCAAAAGAATCCAAAATCTAGAGTTGATGCAAATGCAACATAGCGAATATCAATGACTTGTAATTCACAGAGGGGAAAATCAGCAGGGAATTGTGCATGTCTATGAAAAATAGTAGTTTTCGATGATATACAGCCCTTAAATAAATGAAGGGGGAATCTTACAACAGTACTCATCTGTACCAAAGAAGTCTTTGATTTTCCATGACAAAATAATGGCCTAATCTAACCTTATCAAAGAAAGAAAGGAAGTAGAACTTTCCTACCTTAGACAATACAGATTGAAGCTAAGTAAACTGGGTGGCAGATAATAGAAAATCTGACGCAGAAAACTGGATGGTAAATGTAAAGTAAGTAATATGAACCCAAAGCTTAAATCCGTACAAAATAACCCAAAGCTCAAATAAAGGTTTAACACTTACTCTATTCAAAAACTTAAATCCGAATAAGTATTTGAGTAATACCCAAAGCTGAAAACAATCTTCTTGAAATATTGAAGTTGTCAATACTCAATTTTAAGAGTATTTACCCGAAAAGAACTCCACCCAACAGTGCAACCTGCATCAAATTATATAGCAACTTGTTAAATATGTCACAAGTTTTAAAACCCTAAAGTATCAAGTGTTCCTAATTTGAGGAGAGGGAGAAGATTAAGGTGCCATTGGTGTCGAAAAGGCGGTGCTCCTAATTTGATCAAGTGTTCTAGTTGTAAACAACAGTTCTTTTGCTTGGATTGCACAAAAGAACAGTGAGTGACCCTTTTACTTATTTTTAGTTATGTTTTTGAATTGTGATTGTAGTGTAGATATATCATATATGTTTGTTTATTGACAAAGAAGGCAAACCCTGTGCTACATGAGAATGTATAGTTTATCAAAATGCAATACCTTTAAGGCATAAGTTCCTGCTTTAGCCAACTTGAAATGGTGCATTCAAAATGTATGTAGCCTTTGTCTCATCACTAAAAGCGGAGAAAGCGCTTTTTCTACTGAAACAATGAAATGAATCCATGTATATTTACGCACCAAAATATCAACAACCAAAAGAAAGAGTGAATCAGAGGTCATTTTCGCACCTTTTAAAGAGAAATTTACGAGCAATCTCAGCACTTCAAACTTTTAAGGAAATCAGAGGTCATTTCCTGCATGCACAAAAAATCGAAATGAAAATAAAGCAGTAGCCTGGACCCTAAAGTTAAGAGTGAACATAAAACATGATTGAAAACCAACGAAATGAAAAACAAAAGTATGCGACAGTGTATAACAGAATATATTCAAGAATAAAAATAATAGCCTGAATTTCCAGCGGCGACGTGTAACAGAAGATGCGACGGTGGAGATTTCGCAAAATAGGGATTCCGATCAGAAGGGAAAATGGAGATTTCGATCAGAAGGGATTTTGGACTGGATTTCGATCAGAAGAGGTTTGGGAAAATAGGGATTGTAAAATTTGGGGAAGAACTTGAGGGAATTTGGGAATTCTGGAATCGGGGAAAGTAAAGGTAAATCTGGAATCTGATTTGGGGAAAGTAAAGGTAATTCGGGCCGAAAAAACGACGTCATTTGAACTGAGATAAATAAATTTTGCGGCGCTTTTCAAAATGCCACTAATAACAAATCAGCAAAACGGCGTCGTTTTGTAAACACTTGATATATATTAGCGGCGTTTTTTGCTAAAACACCGGTAAAACACAACCTTTTGCAGCGTTTTGATGAAAACGCCACTAAACATTCAGCAGAACACGATGTCGTTCAGTAATTTTTCATATATTACCGGCGTTTTTATGAAAAACAGCACTAATACTAACTTATTAGTATTGTTTTTATTTATTAGATTTATTCTTTAATAAATAAATTTCATGTTAGAAAATTGAAAAATGGGTATTCATTTATTTATAAATATTTTTTAGTTTTATATATATTTTTATAAAAAATTAAACATTCAAATATATATATATTTTTCAAAGTTTTTTAGGTTTTTAAATTTTTGTGTTTTTAAGAATAAAGATTAAATTAACAAAATGTGTAAAGTTATGGGTTAAATTTGTTGAATTTTTAAAATTAAGATTAAATTGATAGAATTTGCAAACATTAACTTTAATTAAATTTCGCTCAGGTTTGTGCGTAAAATAGGGAATAGTTAGGTAATTATTTTTATAATTTTTTATTTATTATAATTTATTTATTACAGAAAAATCAAATTTTATGATTTATTAAAATTTCTAATTATAATAAACTTTTTAATCAATATTAAGTGCTTCCACTAATTATTATAAAAATAAGATTTTACATTAATATCTATGTAACATCCTAAAATTTGAATTTTTATATGTTGCATTATTTTGGTGCTCAGCTAGTTAAACTATCCAATGTGTGTGTTTAGGTAGTCCTGAGAAGGCTCGGGATTTATTTGGAATTAGTAAAATATTTTGGCATTTAGTACTTTAAGGTAATGGAGTAAGTGACCTTAAAGCTTAAGGAAATAAATTGGTAAATAGCTAGCATAAGTGAGCTAGTAGTGAAGAGGAGATGGCGCCATATGTATTACCTTGAGGGAAGGAGTTCGAATCCCTTTATGTGCATTTGCGATTTTTTTTAATTTTGCTTTCCTTCCTTATAGTGTCGGCCAAGAACTAATTATGGTAAGTTGGACTTTTATTTTTATGGCAAGATGGCTAAAGGATTAAGGAAAGATTGAAGTTAAGGAAAGGAATCAAATGGAAATGGCATGTAAGGGGAGCATAAGGCTTATTCCATGGGTGATGTTTTGGAAAGTTTGGGTGGCCAAACTTTTGACCAATTGGCTATGCATTTGGACGGTTTATGGGGCTAAGGGGGGATGGCCAAATTTTATTAGCATTTTGGTAAGGTTTAGGTGCTAGTTTTGGTCATTTTTTCATTAGCAACTAGTGTATCATTTTTCTCCAAAACTCTTTTCCCCTAGCCGAATGTGGTCAAAAGCAATAGGTAAATTTTTGGTTGTTTTGGCCATTTCTTTTTGACCAATTTGGTATCATTTTCTTTTCTCCCCAAACTCTTTTCTTCTTTGTGCCGAAACCATGCAACCTTGAAGAGGCATAATTCATTTCTTTTCTTTCTCTTTGTGGAACGCATACAAACTTGGAGACCATTACCTTGTTCATTTTTCATCCTTGAAAAACCGAAACTTAACCATCATATCTTCTACTTCTTTTTCCTTCTTCTTTTCTTATTGCAAAGAACTTTCAAACATCACCCCCTCTCTAATATTTTCACCATGGCTGAATATCATTGATCATCTCCCTATAGCCGAATCTTCCCCTTCATACATATTTTCTTCTCAACTATATTTCTACTCACACTTCGATCAATCGGTAAGTGATCCATTACAACATTTTTGTATTTTTATTTTATCCTTTCTCTTAGTGTCGAATCTATACCTTGGTGTGGGATGGCCATATTGATTGAGACCATCACCATACTTTCTCTCATACGAAATCACTTTTCTTTGCCATAGAAATATAGTGGAAGGCCGAAACTTGGAGTTTCCGAAGTCATCATCTAATCGCTAGGATTCGGTCCAAAAGTCTCTAAGGTAAGGATTCTCCGAGGACTCTATAATCACTTTTTATTCATTAAGATAGTGTTGATTAATCGATATTATTATAGGGACTCTATCGCTCGATCTTTCATCTTAAGATCATACGGATCTTTGTGGTAAGCCGACTTCACTACTAAGATCAATCATTTATAACAACGTAATATTAGTTTGGACTAATATTTATTTTTCAATGGAGGCAAACAAGATCGAATCAAAAGGGATAGTGATTGGTGATTGAAAAAGGAGCGAATTTACGATCCATACTAGATTCAAACGAAGGGTTGTTTTGGCGATTCGAGACTTTCCACTGGGTTGTGGACCCTCATCCGGTGAGAATCAACTATTCGAAGTTGTTTGCAATTGTGAGGCATCAGCGATTAGAGATTTTCCACCGGGTTGTGGACTGTCAACCAGGGAGAACCGGCAAATAGTAGTTGTTCGCGATTCCGAGGGTAAAAACCTAGACCGTTTATCTTAGAGAAGATATACTATAAGTGTACATGATCTAATCGAGCATTAAAAATATTTTTAGGTGTCGACGATCAGGAAAGTGTAGTGCTTACCGTAATCAGGTGTGTAATCTCACACTGTATTTCATGGGTTAAATAATTATATTGTGTTAATCGCTTGATTAAATCACATGTTAGCGAAATCGGGTAAAATGGCATAATTATCACTATGTTGATAAAAACTATGAAATCGGTATTAAGACTGTGAAAATTACGAAATTGCCCTCAATGGGCCAAATCGATAAAGGTGATATTTGATATATGGGCCAATTGTGATATTTGATATATGGCCCAATTGTGATATTTGATATATGGGCCAATTGTGATATTTGCTATATGGGCCAAAATGAAATATTGGTTATATGGGCCAATTGTGATATTTGATATATGGCTCAATTGTGATATTTGATATATGGGCCAATTGTGATATTTGCTATATGGGCCAAAATGAAATATTGGTTATATGGGCCAATTGTGATATTTGATATATGGGCCGGATTGTGATATGGGCCAAATTGTGATAATTGTTATAATGGGCCTTATTGTTCGTAATAAATATTTGAATGAATTGTTGTAAATGAATATGCATTATATACATGGATTGCATGGGATGGGATATTGATGAAGAGAAGTTCTGGTAGCTTTGCTACAAAATTCTGGTGGCTCTGCCACAAATCTGAAAAATGGCAATGCCATGTAAACTCTGTGAATCTAGTGGCTTGTCCACAAATTAATATAAACGGCTTAATGCCTATTTTGGTGTGTTGGCGGGGTGGGTGACTAAAGCTCCCCACAGGTGTGCTGGTTGGTACGGGTGGTGTGTAGCGGATGGAAATTAGGTTTGGTTTGGGAATTGCATATCATATTCATATTATATATGTTATTATTGTATTATAATTGAAAATGGGCTTTGGCCCAATAAATGCTTAATTGGATTTTGGCCCAGTGGACAATGGTAAGTAGGTTACACATTGAGTTCTTGTAACTCAGCCCCCTTTCTCTTAACCCTTGTAGGTAATGCTTGATGATATGGACTTGGGCTATGGATGACTCGAGGGAGGCCATACTTCGGAAATGGTTTATTTGGACTTTAGATTTCTTTCTCGTTTATTTTATTACTTTACTATTTTGGGTTAAATGTTGTAATAAGGCCTCTGGACTATTTTTATTTTTTCTTTTTGGTTGGGTTGTTTTTATTATTTTTCTTAAATTGTTTAAAAAGGGGAATTTTCTAAAAACTTAAACAATGGTTTCCAAAATCGATTAACAAATGGATTTCAAAATAAACTTTTACAAATATTTTTAACACGGATATTTTTTCTCGAACTATTAACGATATTTTCAAAAGACTTGGATTCTCTTTCGAATTTTCAACGTCGTTTTCAAAAGTCACAGTTTTGTAAGATCATTAGTTCAAATTTATCGATTTATCAATCAAATCTTTGAGGTTAGTAGTATTTTATCAAATCAAACTTGTTTTCTTGATTTTTAACAAAGCAATATTTTAGTACGAACAAAAAGGGTTTAACATGTTTTGCTCGTGTGACATACCAAATCCGCTCATAACACATGGGCCGGGTTTGGGGTGTTACATTTTATGGTATCAGAGCCCAGTTTCAAAACTCGGCTGTGGTTTGGGTTCAAAAACGTTTTCAAATTAGTTTTGAATTGTAAAGTTAAAATGCATGTTTCAAAAAAGAAGTATGGCACCACGGGTATCCGACACCAAGTCAAGTAAGTATGTTATTGTATGATTATGATTGTTATGATAGGACTATAGGAACTCTCTAGAACTTTTAGTTTTAGGTGTTGAAACTATAGAGATTGAGACTATAGGATGCGTTTATGAAAACAACTTTACTTCTTATACCTCATAAGAAATTGTTTAATAAATATCGAAATAGTATACTAATTCATAAGATTTGTAATCAGATTGAATCAAAATAGTCAATATGAGCGCTAGAGGATGTGGACGTGGTAGACGTGGCCGTGGTAGAGGCCGAGGTGCTAGGGTTGCGTCTGAAGCGTCGAGACATATGCCAGAAATGGACGCACCTGCGTCACCCGAGACTGAAACTGGATTACATGATCGTATGAGGGAGGACATTGCTTTGTCCCAAACAATGTTGCGAGTCTTAGAAAGGGTTGCTGGGGCTAGAACTGGGCCAGTAGCTCATGGATCAATTTCAGAACGACTTAGATCGAGCGGTGCTGAGGTTTTTAGGGGTGTCTCGGGTGTAGCCCCAAGTGTAGCGGGGTACTAGTTCGAGGCTGTGGAGCGGATCATGGATGATCTGAAGTGTACCGCCGAGCAGAAACTAAGAGGAGCTGTGTCCTTGTTGAGAGACAAGGCGTATCAATGGTGGCTTACTATTCGGGAAGGCACTCAGGCCGATCGAGTTACTTGGGATTTCTTCAAAACCTCATTTCAAGGAAAGTATGTTGGGGCTAGCTATGTGGATGCCCGAAGAAAGGAATTTCTTAATCTGGTTCAAGGAAGTAAGACCGTGGCAGCTTATGAAGCAGAATTTCTGCGTTTGAGTCGTTATGCCCGAGGTATTGTGCCAACTGATTATGAACGCTGTGTGCGTTTCGAGGATGGGTTGAGCGATGAATTGCGGGTATTGATAGCCCCACAGCAAGAAAGGAATTTTGCCACACTAGTGGAGAAAGTGAAGATAGCCGAAGAGGCTAAGCTTTCGGAGTGGGAAAATCGAGAAAGAGATAGAGGCAAGAGCAAGAGGGACTTTGAGTACTCGGGTCCTGCTAGAAGGTTTCAGAAGCGGTCTAGGAATGATGAGCCAGCTCAAGCTAGGGTACCAGCTGCTACCAATAAGATACAACCATGTGCTGACTGTGGAAGACGACACTCTGGTGAATGCTGGAAGAGAACCGGTGGTTGTTTTAAATGTGGTTCTAAGGACCATCAGCTTAAGAATTGTCCTCAACGGACTGCTCTGACTCAGGAAGCTCGTAAACATGATGCACAGCCAGTTAGAGGTGCTCAGCAGCCACCGAGGGGTCGTGGACCAGGTCGAGGTGGTAATGGCGCAGGTCGAGCTCAAGGTGCACCGGGTAGAGGTAATGGCTTCAGAGGTAACGCGGAGGTGAGACAACCAGGGTTGGTTTATGCAGTCAGACATCGAGAGGATGGCGATGCACCTGATGTGATAACCGGTAATTAGTCCCTTAGGACAGTCTGTGATGGTGAATAGATTGTTTAGAGACGTGCCCTTAGAAATTCAAGGAGAAATATTTTTGGCCGATTTGATGGAATTGCCTTTCGGTGAGTTTGATCTTATTTTGGGCATGGACTGGTTGGTGAAGCACCGTGCGAACTTGGATTGTGCTGCAAAGCGGATGATGATAAGAACTTCGGAAGATAAAGAAGTGGTGATGATAGGTGAAAGGAAAAATTATCTATCGAATGTGGTATCTGCTTTAAAGGTAGAAAAGTTGATGCGAAAAGGGTGTGGAGCCTTCCTAGCCTTCATTAGCGCGTTGGATGCCAAGGAAGTATCAGTAGAATGTGTTAGAACGGTGAAGGAGTTTTCGGACATCTTTCCCGAAGAACTTCTGGGTTTACCTCTGGACCGGGAAGTAGAGTTTGGCATTGAGCTTTTACCCGGAACGACTCCAGTGTCCATTGCTCCTTATAGGATAGCGCCGAAAGAGTTAGCGGAGCTTAAAGCTCAAATTCAGGAGTTTTTGGATCGGGGATTCATTCGACCGAGTGTGTCACCGTGGGGAGCACCGGTCTTGTTCGTCAAGAAGAAGGATGGGTCGATGCGTATGTGCATCGATTATAGGCAGTTGAATAAGTTGACGATCAAGAATAGGTATCCGTTACCGAGAATCGATGATCTGTTTGACCAGTTGCGAGGAGCTTCGATTTTCTCCAAGATAGATTTGAGATCGGGTTATCACCAACTCAAGGTTAAGGAGGCATATATTCATAAAACGGTGTTTCGAACTCGTTATGGTCACTATGAGTTCTTGGTGATGCCATTTGGTTTGACCAATGCACCAGCTGCATTTATAGACATGATGAACTAGGTCTTCCAACCCTATTTAGATCAGTTCGTGGTGGTGTTCATAGACGATATATTGGTATACTCAAAGAATGAAGAAGAGCATGATTCACATCTGCGAATAGTATTGGAAATATTGAGGGAAAAGCAGCTTTATGCCAAATTCAGTAAGTGTCAATTTTGGCTAAAGGAAGTGACTTTCTTAGGACATGTTGTGTCAACCGAAGGAATCAGAGTTGATCCTCGGAAGGTAGAGGCTGTGTTGGATTGGAAACCACCGAAGTCAGTGGTTGAGATTCAGAGTTTCCTAGCGTTGACTGGTTTTTATAGACGTTTTGTTGAGGGGTTTTCGTTGATTGCTGCACCCCTAACTAAACTATTGCACAAGGGAGTACCATTTGTGTGGTCAGATCAACAGCAAGAAAGTTTCGAGAAATTGAAGAAGATTCTGATGGAAGCGCCAGTATTGATTCAACTGAAGCTGGAAAAGAGTTTATTGTCTCTCGCGATCGCGTCACACACGGCTTAGGATGTGTATTGATGCAAGGTGGGAAAGTGGTAGCTTATGCATCTCGTCAGTTAAGGCCGCATGAAGTGAATTATCCTACCCATGATTTGGAGTTGGCTGCAGTGGTATTTGCTTTGAAGATTTGGAGGCACTACCTGTATGGTGAGAAGTCGATCATTTATACAGACCATAAGAGTCTAAAGTACCTCCTTACCCAAAAGGAGTTGAACTTAAGACAGAGGAGGTGGATAGAACTGTTGAAGGATTACGACTTCTCAATCGAGTATCACCCCGGAAAGGCTAACGTGGTGGCAGACGCGTTGAGTCGTAAAGTGATATCGGAGTTGAGAGCGATGTTTGCTCATATCAGTTTGTATGAAGATGGTAGTCTGCTAGCTGAGCTTGAGTAAAGCCTATGTGGTTAGGTCGACATGGAAAAGCGGTCATCGATGAAAAGTCGGGTCCCTTACTTCACAAGTGGAAGGTGGTGTGATAGGGGATTTTGGATTGAATAATGACGAGTATCTTGTGTTTTGTGGAAGAATCTATATGCCCAAAGATTCGGAATTGAGACAAATGATTCTCATTGGCGCATAGTAGCCCTTATGCTATGCACCCTGGGAAATAAAATGTATCGAGATCTCCAAGAGCGTGATTGGTGGCGTGGTTAAAGCGAGAGGTTACCGATTTTGTGAGTAGGTGCCCGACATGTCGCAAGTGAAGGCGAAACATCGCTTGCCGTCGAGATTGCCGCAATCGTGAAGATTCCGTTATGGAAATGGGAACGGATAACAATGGACTTTGTTAGTGGGTTACCCTTATCGCCTACTAAGAAAGATTCTGCTTGGGTAATAGTGGATCGCTTGACGAAGACCGCCCATTTCCTACTGCTCGCATGCGGATTACTCATTGCAAAAATTGGCCAAATTGTATGTAGCGAGAGATCGTGAGGTTACATGGAGTACCAGTGTCTATTATATCGGACGGGGACCCTAGGTTTACATCACGGTTTTGGAAAGCTTTACATGAAGCTTTGGGAACAAAGTTAAATTTCAAAGACGGCTTTTCATCCTCGATCCGATGGTCACGGAAAGAGTAATCCAGATTTTGGAAGACATGTTAAGGGGTTGTGTGATTGACTTGGGGGGTAGTTGGGAGGATTTCCTACTGCAGTTGGCGTAATTTATGTATAACAATAGTTATCAATCCAAAGATCTAGATGGCACCCTACGAGGCATTGTATGGTCGTAGGTGTCGTACTCCTACTTGTTGGACTGAATTGGGGGGAGCGGTAGTTACTGGGTCCTGAGCTGATATCAGAGACGGAGGAAAAGGTAAAGGTAATTCGGGCACGGTTAAAGGAAGCTTTGGATAGACAAAAATTGTATACGGATCTGAAGCGTAAGGATATTGAGTTTGCGATGGGAGATCAAGTCTTTCTAAAGGTCTCACCTTGGAAGAAAATCTTCAGATTTGGAAGGAAGGGCAAGTTGAGCCCTAGATTCATCGGACCGTACCGTGTATTGAAGCGTGTTGGGCCAGTGGCTTATCTGTAACACCCCAAACCCGGCCTAGAAGTTAGGCCCGAATCTGGTGTGTCACGTGGAAGTAAAAACCATCTTTGCGATTATTAAAAACTTGCTTGAGAAATACAACCTCTTTGTTAAAACAAAAACCACTTAAGCAATTGTTAACTACTTGAAAACATAATAATCTTTAAAAACCTTTTCGTTTGCGGAAGCATATTTGAAATAAACAATTTACGAAAATGTGACATTTATAAATAGAGTTACAGAAGTATTTTGAAAACGTTGTGGAAACATAGATAAAATACAAGTATTTTGAGAGGTTGTTTGATAAATCGATAATCGAAACTAATGATCTTACAAACCGTGACTTTTGAAAATATCGTTAATAGTTCGAGAGAAAATATCCGTGTTAAAAATATTTGTAAAAGTTTATTTTGAAATCCATTTGTTAATCGATTTTGGAAACCATTGTTTAAGTTTTTAGAAAATTCCCCTTTTTAAACAATTTAAGAAAAATAATAAAAACATCCCAACCAAAAGGCAAAAATAAAAATAGTCAGAGGACTTATTACAACATTTAACCCAAAATAGTAAAGTAATAAAATAAACGAGAAAGAAGTCTAAAGTCCAAATAAACCATTTCCGAAGTATGGCCTCCACCCGAGTCATCCATAGCCCAAGTCCATGTCATCAAGCATTACCTACAAGGGTTAAGAGAAAATGGGGGTGAGTTACAAGAACTCAGTGTGAAATCCCCTTACCGTTATTCATTGGGCCGGAACCCAATTAGCAATATTTTGGGCCTAAGCCCATTTACAACAACAATAATGTATCAAATATAATATGCATATGATATGCAATTCCCAAACCAAACCTAGTTTTCCATCCGCTACACACCACCCCTACCAACCAGCACACCTGTGGGGAGCTTTAGTCACCCACCCCGCCAACACACCAAACGTAGGCATTAAGCCATTTATATCAGATTTGTGGACAAGCCACCAGATTAACAGAATTTACATGGCATTGCCATTTTTCAGATTTTTGGCAGAGCCACCAGATTTATGTAGCATAGCTACCAGAACTTCTCTTTATCATTATCCCATCCCATGCAAATCATGTATATAATGCATAGCCATTCACAACAATTTATTCAGATATTTATTACAAAATTATAGCCCATTACAGTAATTAATCAAAAGGCCCATTAAGCAAAATATCAGATTTTGCCCATTTAGCAAAATATCAGATTGGCCCATATAGCAAAATATCATATCGGCCCATTTATCAAAATATCAGATTGGCCCATTTATCAAAATATCAGATTGGCCCATATAGCAAAATACCAGATCGGCCCATCTAGCAAAATATCAGATCGGCCCATTAAACAATTTCGTAATTCGGCCCTTTAGGGGCATTTTCGTAATTTCGACCCATAGGGGCATTTTTGTAATTTCGATAATTTACCCACTAAGGGTAATTCGGTAATCTCTCAACCTAAGGGTATTTTTGGAAATTTCGCAACCTAGACTTAACTACTAATGTGGTGCATAAAAATCAAAACTGTCCATCTGCGTCGTACTAACTAAATATAACTTGAGTTAGGAATCTCGAAATCTAACTCCGTAAATTTTCTGTGAGACTAGACTCATATATATTCTTACTATAATTTTTCCAGAATTTTTGGCTTAACCATTTAGTACAGTTTATTCCTTGAAGTTTCCTTGTTTCACTGACCAACGATTCTGACCTCTCTTACCCAAAATTCAAATATATCACTGTACAGTTTTCATATGTTGCTCCCACTTGTTTCTATTGAAAATAGACTTACTAAGTAATCTGTACATATAAACTATAACTTATAATTCACTTTGTACAATTTTATACGATTTTTCAAGACAGATCAGGGAACCATGGAGTCATTCAGAACCAGTCTCACTCAAATTAACATATCTCAGAATATAAAAATCCTTTTCCTTCTCCGTTTCTTCCATATTACAATAGACACAGTAAGATTTAATCTGATATCTTATTCACTTTGTAATTCATTTTTTCCTATTTTTTGGGATTTTTCAAATACACATCACTGTTTCTAACCGAAACTGTTTTATTACGAAATACGATTACCACTACGATCATACGCACGCCCGAGTGATCACGGATGCCGATTTTTTATTTTATTCGGTATTTCGACCGATTGACAGAATATTTTATACAAAATTTGAGAGAGATGTGAGATTACACACCATATCAAACATGTATTCGGAATGTAACACCCCAAACCCGGTCTATGCGTTTAGACAAGATTTGGTTTGTCACACCAATCATACATTCGTTTATTTTCATGAGGTTAAGATAAAATAGTGCTACAAAACTTTTTGTTATAAAACCAATGTTCTTAAGAAAACTTAACATATTGAGATAAAACCATATTAAGAGTTTAGAAATAAAATTTAAATCATCCACACAATAAAACCATAAAACATAATAAGAGGCCTTATTACATCAACCCAATAATAGCAATTAAAATAAAAACTTAAATAAAGTCATAGTTTATTAAAAACCCAAGTTTGTAGTATGGCCTCCACCAAGTCATCTCCCGGGCCCAAGTCCACGTCAATTTCCATTACGAAATGGTTAATAAAATTTGGGTGAGTTACAAAGAACTCGAAGTGTGCAACTCACTTACCACCATTTTTAGGCGGATCGTCAAGATATTATCTTTGGCTTGAGCCCATTAACAATTTCAACCATACATCGTAAAGTAACATAATTTAAAGAGAAGAATGCATGAAATATGAATTTCCCAAACCAACCTAGTATCCATCCGCTAACACCCCGTACCAACCAACACACAGTGGGGATCAAGTCAACCCACCCCGCCAAACACACCAATCATGGGCTTAAAGCCCTTAAATAATTTTGTAGTGCACTACCGAACTAGATTGTGACATTGTCACCGAACTAGAGGCATTTAGTCGAATTTGTGGCGAGCCACCAAACTAGAGGCATTGAGCCATATTGTGGCGAGCCCACCAACTAGAGGCAATGAGCCAAATTTGTGGCAACTGGCCATTCTTCTCTTCATATAACCCACCCCATGCAATCATGCGTATATAACAAATATAATCATATAACAGATTTTCATTAATCCATATCATCGGTGGGCTTATCAATTAACCCTTCATTAGGCTCATATAAACAATTTATCAACTAGCCCATTTAGTAGTTTAGTGACTTTGGCCCATTTTAGCCCAATTTATCGAAACAGAGTATTTTCGGCCCATTTAATCGAACTAGAGTATTATCGGCCCATTTTATCGAACTAGAGTATTATCGGCCCATTTTATCGAACTAGAGTATTATCGGCCCATTTTATCGAACTAGAGTTTTATCGGCCCATTTTATCGAACTAGAGTATTATCGGATTTTATTTTCTCGGTTTAACCGTTTTCATGCATTTACTCAAAAATATGAGTTACTACGTATTTTTTCCGTTTTTACTAATTTTACGAATTTATCACAGAACTTACAACATGATGTCCAACCCGAAAATGAGTGTGAAGTTACACACTGGTTATGGAGAGAACTAAACTTTCCGCTCTTCAACACCTATACGTATTGTGTTAATTAAAACACTATAATCTATAATAAAGCCGATCTAACTATAGCGATCTAGAAATTTACCCTCGGATTTTCGTAAGACTTCTACTTGCGATTTCTCTCCGATTGATGGTTCGCTAACCGAATTGAATCCACGAACAAATAATGGTTCGGGAGTACGAACGACTTGAGCAGTTGATTTTCCTCGGTTGAACGTCCACAACCCGTGGGAAATCCCGAATTGTTGAAACAGTCCTTTGCTTGTACTTAGGGGAATAACGAGAACCTCCCTTCTTCCGAAGGCTAAACACCGCCCTTTTCTTCCTATTTTGAATGTCTTCAAGGACAAAGATCGTTAATCCAATGATATCAAAATAATCCTAAGGTTTTAAAGATATGATTTCCTTACCACAAAATTGATTCCAACGTTTTGTCACCCACGACTTCTTGATTCCAAACTTCCGTTATCGCACTAAAGTATAACAAAATAAACGTTAAAAGAAGGAACGTTTATTTTGATCTAATAAAGCTTTCAAACCATCATCAATATTCGGCCATAACCACTATTAACTAATCGAAGCGAAAAGGATTCTTACCTATTTCCACGTCGAAAGAGATAGGATTTGAGAATAATATGGATCTAAGAAGAATTCGGCTATGAAGAAACAAAGAAAAGAGAAAATAAAATCGGTTATAGGCACTTTAACATTCGGCCATGAAAGTGTAGGTGGAGAGAATTTCGATTGAAAGAAATCAAATAGGAGAGAGATGGTGATGATGTTTAGGTTTCCAAATAGAATGGAAAAGAAAAGAAAGAAAAAGATAAGTTTTGAGAGCAATGTATAATCGGCAATGGGAGAAGAAAAGAAAAGAATGGTCTCTTTAGGTATTGGTAAAATCGGCACAAAGAGAAAGGCACAAAATTGACACCAAAGTGTAAAACAAAAATGACCAATTTGACAAAAGAAACTAGGCTTACCAAGTGCACAATTTCGGCCAAGGAAAGAGAGTTTGAGAGAATTTTCAAAACTTGCACAAACTAAACAAAATGACCAAAACCAAAGACTAAAATTCCTAGCCAAACTATCACCAAAATTCGGCTCCCCTAGCCATAATGCCGTCCATATGCTTGGTCTTTAGGCCAAGATATTGTTTCCTTAAACAACTCCTTGATTCATGCCTCATATCCTCACATTTTCCTTATTCTTTTGATACCCTTCCTTAAGTTCAAATTTTCCTTATTCCTTTGATATACTAACCAAAAATAACAAGTCAACACCTTCCATATATGCTCTTGGCCGACACTTGCTATACATGGGCGTAAAAATCAAAAATAAAATTCACCTAGATGCTATTTAGGGATTCGAACCTTCACCCCCATGTACTAGCTCATGCGCCAACACCACTTGTCCAACTACTCATCTTATGCTACACATTGACACTTAAATTAATTTATGTGTCAATGCCACTAGTCTATTTCCATAAATTCTCAAAATTAATATTATTCCTTCTAAAAAAATTTTAAACCCTTCTTGAGGACTATACTAACCACGAAAATAAATCAGAAAATTTTACTTTCTAGAATAATTACTCAAAGCACACATAGAAAATAAATTACTCAAATTTTGGGTGTTACAACTCTACCCCTAAAAGAAAATTTCGTCCTCGAAATTTACAGCTGAAAAAGGTGAGGGTATTGTTGCCGAATTGCATCCTCGAGGCTCCCGTAGCTTCCTCCACTCAGTGGTTACGCCACAACACTTTGACCAACGGCACAGATCTTCTTTCTTAGCACCTTCACGTCTCGGTCTAAGATTTCCACTGGTTCCTCCTCAAAAGACAAATCCAAATTCAACTCCACTTCTTCTCTAGGTACTATATGCGAAGGATCCGATCTATAGCGCCTCAACATGGACACGTGGAAAACATTATGAATTTGGCTCAATTCTCGGAGGTAACTCAATCGATGAGGCCACTTTGGACCAACTCGTTTCACCACACGATATGGTCCAATGTATCTAGGACTCAACTTGCCTTCTTCCGAATCTGAATATCTTCTTCCAAGGTGAGACCTTCAGAAAACTTGATCTCCTACGGCATACTCGATATCCTTACGCTTGGATCCGCATACGACTTACGTCTATCCGAAGCTTCCTTTAACGTGCGAATAACTTTCACTTTTTCTTAGTTTGAAAATCATCTCGAGTCCTAACAACGCTGCCGATCACCCAACTCGGTCCAACAAATAGGAGAAGCGACACCTCACGACCATACAATGCCTCGTAGGGTGCCATCTGAATGCTAGGCGGTAGTGCTTTGTTGTACATAAATTCCGCTAACGGTAGAAAATCCTCCCAACTACCTTTGAAGTCGATTACATCCCTTAACATGTCTTCCAGAATCGAATCACTCTCCGAGTGACCATCGGGCCGAGGATGAAAAGCCGTACTAAAATTAAGCTTTGTACCCAAGGCTTCATGCAAAGCTTTCCAAAATCGAGATGTAAACCTAGGATCCCGATCCGATATAATCGATCTGGTACCCCATGCAACCTCACGATTTCGGATACATACGGCTTCGCCAACTTACGCAGCGAGTAGTCCGTGCGCCTTTGGTAGAAAATGAGCGATCTTCGTCGGATGGTCAACAATTACCCAAACGAATTTTTCTTAGTAGGTGTTAAAGGTAACCCACTAACAAAATCCATTGTTATCCGCTCCCATTTCCAAGAGGAATCTTAAGCGGTTGCAAAAGACACGACGGCAATTGATGCTCCGCTTCACTTGGCGACAAGTTAAGCATTTTCCCACAAATTACGAAATCTCACGTTTCAACCAGGCCACCAATACTGTTTCACGAAGATCCCGATACATCTTATTTCCTCGGGGGTGCATAGCATAAGGGCTACTATCGCCTCCCTCAAAATCATTTGCCTCGGTGATCTGAATCCTTAGGCATACGGACCCTTTCACGAAAAACACAATACACTTACGAATTTATTCCAAAATCCTCAATTTCACCATTTTCCACTTGCTTTGAAATAAAAGTCTCAACTTCTCATCTAAAATCATTTTTTCCTTAATTTGTTCCAACCACATAGGCTTCACTTGAAATTCCGCTATCAAACTACCATCCTCATACAAACTCAAATGGGCAAACATAGCTCTCAAATCGGATACCACCTTACGACTTAATCGTCCGCCACTACATTAGCCTTTCGGGATGATACTCAATAGAGAAATCATAGTCCTTTAATGCAGCTCCACCCATCTTCGTTGTCTCAAGTTTAACTCCTTACGAGTAAGAAGATACTTAAGACTCTTGTGATCAGTATAGATGATAGACTTTTCACCATAGAGGTAATGCCTCCAAATCTTTAAGGCAAACACCACCTGCTGCTAACTCCAAATCATGAGTAGGGTAGTTCACTTACGTGCGGTCTCAATTGACGAAGCGTAAGCTACAACTTTCCCACTTTGCATCAATCGCGCAGCCTAAACCCGTATGTGACGCATCACAATAAGCGTAAACTCCTTCCCGACCTCGAGGTTGAATCAATACTGCGGCTTCCGTTAAAACCTTCTTGATCGCTCGAAACTTTCTTGCTTTGCTTATCGGTCCATATAAACAACACTCCCCTTCGCAAAAAGCTTAGTTAGAGGTGCGACAATCAATGAGAACCCACAACAAAGCGTCTATAATATCCATTGCCAAACCCAAGAAACTCCGAATCTCGATTTCACCGACTTGGTGGTTTCCAATCCAATACCGCCTCAATCTTCCGAGATCCACCCTTATTCCTTGGCTGATACCACATGACCCAAAGAAAGTCACTTCTCTTAACCAAAATTCACATTTACGAATTTGGCATACAACTGATTATCTCGAAGCACTTGCAATACAATCGCAAATGCGAGTCATGTTCTTCTTCGCTCTCGAATAAACGAATGTCATCTATGAATACCACCACAAAGCCGATCTAAGAATGGTTGAAAGACCCGGTTCATCTTATCCATAAATGCGGTGGTGCATTGGTCAACCCAAACGGCATCACTAAAAACTCATAGTGTCCGTAGCGGGTTCGAACATTTGTCTTGTGAATATCACTTCTTTCACCTTAAGTGGTGGTAACTTGACCTTAAATCAATCTTGGAGAAAGCGAAGCTCCCTTCAATTGATCAAGCAGTCGTCAATCCTCGGCGAGAGGGTGCAGATTCTTGATCGTCGACTTATTCAATTGCCTATAATCGATACACATACGCATTGACCCATCCTTCTTCTTAACAAACAAAACCGGTGCTCCCACGGAGACACACTCGGTCGAATAAAACCCCGATCTAGCGGTTCTTGAATTTGGGCTTTAAGCTCAGACAACTCCTTCGATTGCCATTCTATAAGGAGCAATGGACATTTGGGCGATTAGAACAAAAGCTCAATACCAAATTCCACTTCCCGTCTGGAGGTACGGGAAGTTCTTCGGGAAAAACATCCAGAAAATTCCTTCACCGTTCTCACATCTTCCACTGACGACTCTTTGGCATCTAAAGCACTAATAAATGCTAAAAATGCTCCATATCCTTTTCAGTACCAACTTCTCCGCCTTTAACGCAAAATCACGTTTGTCAAGAAATTTCTCCGCTCGCCTATCATAACTATCTCCTTATCCTCATGATTCTTATCAACATCAAGCTTTTTCGGCCGGAGTCAATTGCGCCGGGTGCTTAACCAACCAATCCATGCCGAGAATAATATCGAATTCGCCAAAAGGCAATTCCATCAAATTTGCCAAGAATGTTTCTCCTTGAATAACTAAGAGACACGTCTCTAAACGAGTTTATTAACCACCACCAGTGACCTAAGGACTAATCACCCTCATCTCTTTATCGGAAATTTGAGTCTAATTTCAAGTTTCCGATTATGGTGCTAGCAATGTACGAATAGAGTAGAACCAATATCTATCAAGGCAATACTTGGGTACATCGAGAAATGAAGAAACGTGCGGTTATCACACGGTGCATTGCCATCCTCACGGCGTCGACCGCGCCACACCAATCACCGGTGTCTTGCATCGCGTTGCCTCTAGGACCATTGCCTCGACCATTTGCACCTTGACCACGTCCCACCCCATTACCACCACGACTGGTCCCCGACCTCTCGGTGGTTCTTTGAACTCCTCTTGCGGTGGTGCATCGGTAGCCGAACTTCTTGAGTTGTATCCATGCGTCGAGGGCAACTCCTATATTGATGCTCTGTCGATCCACATTTATAGCAAGCACCCGTTTTCCTCCAACATTCTCGGAATGTCTTTTCCCATTCGGCACAATCCAGGCTACGATTAACGCCTCTGGTGCTCTTCCTTGAGCTGGTTCCTCATTCGGGGCCTCTTGAGAATCTTCTCGAAGAACCCGAATGCTTGAGATCTTTCTTGCCTCGAATTTGCTCCCGATTTTGGCGTTAGAGTTCTTAGCCTCTTGGCTATCTTGGCCTTCTCCACAAGAAGCGACAAAAGTTCTAACTTGTTGTGGGGCTATCGAGAACCCGCAACTCGTGTTTCAAACCGTCCTCGAAGCGCGCACACAACGCTCATGGTCCGTTGCCACTATCGTTCGAGCATAGCGACTCAAGCGTAAGAACTTCGGCCTCATATCTTTGCCACCGTCTTATTTCCTTGCACGAGTTCAAGAATTCCTTCCTTGGGCATCCACATAGCTTGTTCCCACATATTTCCCTTGAAAGGAAGCCTTGAAAAATTCGATTAATTAAAGCGACATCGGTGCCATCTCGGATAGTAAGCCACCATTGGTAAGCCGTCTCTCAACAAAGATACGCTCCTCTTAACTTTTGTTCCACGATGCACTCAAGATGCGTCCATAATTAAGCTCTCTCGCCTCAAGCCAATATTCAGCGACATTGGGAGCTACACGAGACACCTCACGAAAACCTCGGCTCCACTGGATTTGATTCGCTCCGATGCTCGACCCACCCACGCGGTTGGTCTAGTTACGGATCCAGCGACCCTTTCAAGTACTCGCGGCATTGCTCGTGTCACGGCATTATCCTCTTCCATATGGTGCGTGCGATCCCGTCTCACTCTCGGTGGCGCAGTGCATCCATTTCCGACATATAACTTTTGGCACATCGATTGCGCCCCTAACACCTCGTCCTCTACCACGGCCACGCCCTACGCGTCCACAACCCGTCCTCTAGTGCTCATGGCGAATAATTCGATTTAATCGATTAAGAGTTTTATGAATCGAATAATATTTCAATTGTTTATTAACGATGTCTTATGATATGAAAGAGAGATAGAGTGTTTTCGCATCAATATCCTATTGTCTCAATCTCTACGGTTTTAACACCTAAAACTAGAAGTTCTAGAGTGTTTCTTATAATCATATCACAATGATAATAAACATACGATATCTGAGATACTTACTTGACTTGGCGCGGGATGCTCATGGTGCCATACTACCTTTACTCAAAACTCTAGAAATTATTTTCAAACAATTTTCTTTATTGAACCCAAACCACAGTACGAGTTTTGAGGCGGGCTCGATACCACTAAATGTAACACCCCAAACCCGGTCTATGCGTTTAGACAAGATTTGGTTTGTCACACCAATCATACATTCGTTTATTTTCATAGAGGTTAAGATAAAATAGTGCTACAAAACTTTTTGTTATAAAACCAATGTTCTTAAGAAAACTTAACATATTGAGATAAAACCATATTAAGAGTTTAGAAATAAAATTTAAATCATCCACACAATAAAACCATAAAACATAATAAGAGGCCTTATTACATCAACCCAATAATAGCAATTAAAATAAAAACTTAAATAAAGTCATAGTTTATTAAAAACCCAAGTTTGTAGTATGGCCTCCACCAAGTCATCTCGGCCCAAGTCCACGTCAATTTCCATTACGAAATGGTTAATAAAATTTGGGTGAGTTACAAAGAACTCAGTGTGCAACTCACTTACCACCATTTTTAGGCCGGATCGTCAAGATATTATCTTTGGGCTTGAGCCCATTAACAATTTCAACCATACATCGTAAAAGTAACATAATTTAAAGAGAAGAATGCATGAAATATGAATTTCCCAAACCAACCTAGTATCCATCCGCTCTTTTACCCAGTACCAACCAACACACAGCATGGGGATCAAGTCAACCCACCCAGCCAAACACACCAATCATGGGCTTAAAGCCCTTAAATAATTTTGTAGTGCACTCACCGAACTAGATTGTGACATTGTCACGAACTAGAGGCATTTAGCGAATTTGTGGCGAGAGCCACCGGAACTAGAGGCATTGAGCCATATTGTGGCGAGAGCCACCGAACTAGAGCAATGAGCCAAATTTGTGGCAACTGGCCATTCTTCTCTTCATATAACCCACCCCATGCAATCATGCGTATATAACAAATATAATCATATAACAGATTTTCATTAATCCATATCATCGGTGGGCTTATCAATTAACCCTTCATTAGGCTCATATAAACAATTTATCAACTAGCCCATTTAGTAGTTTAGTGACTTTGGCCCATTTTAGCCCAATTTATCGAAACAGAGTATTTTTCGGCCCATTTAATCGAACTAGAGTATTATCGGCCCATTTTATCGAACTAGAGTATTATCGGCCCATTTTATCGAACTAGAGTATTATCGGCCCATTTTATCGAACTAGAGTATTATCGGCCCATTTTATCGAACTAGAGTATTATCGTATTTTATTTTCTCGGTTTTAACTTAGTTTTCGTACATTTACTCTAAAATTATCAGTGAGTTACTCACGTTATTTTTTTAGTTTTTACTATTTTCACGAATTTATCACGAACTTACAACATGATGTCAACCCGAAAATGAGTGTGAAGTTACACACTTTTATGGAAGAACTAAACTTTCCGGCTCTTCAACACCTATCACGTATTGTGTTAATTAAAACACTATAATCTATAATAAAACCGATCTAACTATAGCGATCTAGAAATTTACCCTCGAATTTTAAGTAAGACTTCTACTTGCGATTTCTCTCGATTGATGGTTATCGCTAACGGGTGAATCCACGAACAAATAATGGTTCGGGAGATGCGAGCGACTTGAGCAGTTGATTTTCCTCGGTTGAGCGTCCACAACGGTGGAAATCTCGGATTCTTTGGCTTGATCCTTTGCTTGTACTTAGGGGAATAACGAGAACCTCCTTCTTAGAAGGCTAAACACCGCCCTTTTCTTCCTATTTTGAATGTCTTCAAAGGACAAAGGAAGTTTAATCAATGATATCAAAATAATCCTAAGGTTTTAAAGATATGATTTCCTTACCACAAAATTGATTCCAACGTTTTGTCACCCACGACTTCTTGATTCCAAACTTAGTTATACGCACTAAAGTATAACAAAATAAGCGTTAAAAGAAGGAGCGTTTATTTTGATCTAATAAAGCTTTCAAACCATCATCAATATTACGCCATAACCACTATTAACTAATCGAAGCGAAAAGGATTCTTACCTATTTCCACGTCGAAAAGATAGGATTTGAGAATAATATGGATCTAAGAAGAATTCGGCTATGAAGAAACAAAGAAAAAGAAAAATAAAATCGGTTATAGGCACTTTAACATTCGGCCATGAAAGTGTAGGTGGAGAGAATTTCGATTGAAAGAAATCAAATAGGAGAGATGGTGATGATGTTTGGTTTCCAAATAGAATGGAAAAGAAAGAAAGAAAAAGATAAGTTTTGAGAGCAATGTATAATCGGCAATGGGAGAAGAAAAGAAAAGAATGGTCTCTTTAGGTATTGGTAAAATCGGCACAAAGAGAAAGGCACAAAATTGACACAAAGTGTAAAACAAAAATGACCAATTTGACAAAAGAAACTAGGCTTACCAAGTGCACAATTTCGATTAAGGAAAAAGAGAGTTTGAGAGAATTTTCAAAACTTGCACAAACTAAACAAAATGACCAAAACCAAAGACTAAAATTCTAGCCAAACTATCACCAAAATTCGGCTCCCCACAGCCATAATGCGTCCATATGCTTGGTCTTTAGGCCAAGATATTGTTTCCTTAAACAACTCCTTGATTCATGCCTCATATCCTCACATTTTCCTTATTCTTTTGATACCCTTCCTTAAGTTCAAATTTTTCCTTATTCCTTTGATATACTAACCAAAAATAACAAGTCAACACCTTCCATATATACTCTTGGCCGACACTTGCTATACATGGGCAGAAAAATCAAAAATAAAATTCACCTAGATGCTATTTAGGGGATTGAACCTTCACCCCCATGTACTAGCTCATGCGCCAACACCACTTGTCCAACTACTCATCTTATGCTACACATTGACACTTAAATTAATTTATGTGTCAATGCCATAGTCTATTTCCATAAATTCTCAAAATTAATATTATTCCTTCTAAAAAAAATTTTAAACCCTTCTTGAGGACTATACTAACCACGAAAATAAATCGAGAAAATTTTACTTTCTAGAATAATTACTCAAAGCACACATAGAAAATAAATTACTCAAATTTTAGGGGTGTTACAATTAAATGAGTAAACATAAAACCTTGTTACTAAAGCTCCACGTTTCCTCTTTTGTTAACTTGATATTTAACTCCTCAACCAACTTTTCCAAATGTTGTAAAGTTCCCATACGTCGGTATTATACCATTTTGATCTCCACTAATCAAATGCAAAAGAGAAAAAAAGAAAAAGAAACTATCTCGACCAAATTGCATAAGAATTTTTCCAAAATCGTTCACTTTGATTCTTCATACATATTTAACTTATTTCAGAAAGTATTGAAAATAAATCTTGGCATAAAAATATAATACCAACTTTGAATATTGTAATGGAGCGATTGTTGAAGAAAGGTTTTTAAAAGCGCCAAAAAGCATGTCAAGGTCCTTATCAGCTTTGTTTGTATTTAAAATTAGCTCTAAATAAATAAAATTGGCATATAATGAAAATTTTAAGGTTTACAGTTGTTACACAACATCCACCTCAATAAACAAGTATTTTACTTATCTTTCCTCAAAAAGAGGTCACAATATGGAAACAGAAAAATTGACCGCCAATCTTAAAAATTGAATTTAAAATAATTACTTAAAAGTAGTTATATAAATATAACAAAAAAAGTTCATTTTTTCAATTTTTAAAAGGAAAAACTTGCACGTGAAACAACCTACCATAACACCCACCGCATTATTCAACAGGAACCAAATACGAGGCATTCACAGAACTTGACTTGCTCAAACATATAACATCGGGCACGTAAAATTTCATTTAACTTAAAAACTTTTTCATTCCTTATTCATAACGTCCCTGTTATGGGTCTACGAGACCTAAACATACATCTCTGAGATGGTTTGGGATTAAGCAAGGAAACTTTTTGCACGGACTTAGAAATTTTTGCTTAAAAGCAGGGCCACTGCACGCGTGTGAAATGGTTCTGTGCCTTAGGTGTGGGCGGGCCGTGTGGATTTTACATGCCCATGTTCCTAGCCAGTGTGGATTTTATTTTCATTTTGAACCTATAGGGGTTTTCACCTTTGCTTGGACACACGCCCATGTCCCTCACCTGCGGCCTGAACCGTCAGTGTCCCTCACCCAGTGTGTGAGAAACATTGGTATTACTGTTTATGATGTCGATGTAAACATTGAGGGGCACCGCAGCCTAGTCACATGCCCGTGTGTTGGCAGGTGTGACATGATTAATTCTCACAAATTTGATGGCGGGGACACCACGACCTATTGACATACCATAAGAGGCTGGCGACCGTGTCATCTGCGACCTAGACCTGAACTTAGGCCCGTGGACAATTATAAGGCTATTTTCCAAACCAAGTTGCCACCTGAAAAAGTAAACTCACTTATACCACATCGAAGCAACACATAACATAACAATAATACACTATGAATGATCGCAACACCTTAAACACACGACCCATGCGTTACGAGCGGTTTGGTATGTCACATGAAGAAAGTGTAAAACATCACTTATGATTCTTACTAAAATAGGCGTTACTTGGTTGTGTTTAAAAAAATGAGTTTTGTATGTAAATATTATTGATAAAATACATCTAATTTTGAATGGTTGATTGATGAGTCAAAAATCGAGAGTAGTGAAAACTTTGAAAATGGCGTTGTAAATTTGAAAGAGAATCAGTCTTTTGAAAATTTCGTTGATAGTCGAAAGAGAAATTTCAAGTGTTAATTTATTTTGTAAAAGTTTGTTATAAATCCATTTATTAATCTATTTTGGGAAAAACCTTTATTTGCCTGGCAATCATCTTGGGCCTAAGCCCATTAACATAACAATGTATATATGAAATAAATGTATACAACCCAACCCATCCTAGATATCCATCCGCTACACACCACGTACCATCCCATCACTGTGCCAGAGATCAAGTCAACCACCCATAATCACACACACCGTCGCGAGCAGATGCCATTTAGTTCGCTGAGCAAATGCCATTATAATATTTATTGGCGAGCCATCGGAGTTATCATGCCGATCAAGCTTGCTTTTCATAATATTTGTGGCATTGCGACCAGGCTACCGCTTCTCTTCAGCATTTTTCCCATCCCATACAAATTATGTTAATGCAACATAAATAATAAAGCATAATATCCACAAATATAAACAACAATCATTAATCGAGGATTTATTACACGATGCAAATCGGCTAATTATAGCAACGATAAATCATTACTAAGGCATTCCTAGCAAAACAACCCGCAGGGGCATTTTGGTAATCGGTAATTTTACCCATCGAGGGTAATCGGAAATCTGCAACGAGGAATTATTTCGGTGTTTACCTCCAGAGAGTATTTAGTAATGTCGTAACCCGGACTTAACTACTAATGGGGCATAAAAATTGAAACTGTCCATCTGCGTCACACTAACTAAATTGACTATAACTGCGCGTTAGAGAAACTCAAATTTAGATCAAGTAAATTTCATGAAACTAGACTCATATATCTTCTTACTAAAATTTTTCCAGAATTTTTGTCCTAGCCATTAGTACAGTTTATTCAATTAAATTTTCCCTTGTTTCACTGACCAATGATTCGACCTCTCTTACCCCTAAATTCAAATATCTCACTGTATGCAGTTTTCATATGTTGCTCCTTGTTTCTATTGAAAATAGGTTCACTAAGGAATCTATACATATAAATTATAACTCATAATTCACTTTGTACAATTTTAAACGATTTTCCAAGACATAATAGGGAACCATGAAGTCAATCAGAACCAGTCTCACTAAAATTAAAATATCACAGAATATAAAATTTTTCTTCCTCCTCTGTTTCTTTCATATAAAAATAGACACAATAAGCTTTAATTCGATATCTTATTCACTTTCTAATTTTCTTTCCTCCTATTTTTAAGTAATTTTAAAATCAAATCTTCAGCTGCTGCTTAAAACATGTTTCATTGCTATAGGAGCCAAATGCGCACGGGCCCAACTAACCATTAAAAAACCAAATTAATTAATAAAAAAACCATTAAATAAACAATCCATTTTAACAATTTTTTTAACCCAAAAGCAGACCAATACGACGACCCAATGATATCTAACCTAGCCCAAATCACTAAAATGGCCCAACAACCTAAACGAGAAACCACTAGGGTTTCCCTTGTGCTTATGACCCCACACGCATAAGCCTCGCGCGCGCCGCAGCGTCTCAAATACACGCTCGTATAACCTTCGTGCAGCTACGTTGCCCTCCACTTCGTGACACCGCCTGCGAAAGGACAAATAACGCTGACACGGCAATAAGCGGAACAAAAAAAACACAAGAAAAGCAACGGTTGTAATTTTTATTTTTACCTTTATTTTTCTTTTGGTTATATATATAAAACAAAAGCAAAATTTGTAAGGCAGTCTTCACGATTTTTACGGTGGAAATACAAAAAAAATAATCAAAGAAACGATTTTTTTAAGGTGATCCTTTATTTCTTTTTAAGTTATTATTTTCATTTTTACAACGAAATAAACAAAGGAAAAAGAGGGTAAAGGTCTCACCGGTTTTATTTTACGACCGTTTGAGGCGGATTTGGGCTCCAGAAAGCCGAGATCTTAAAGGGGGCGAGTGTTTCGTCTTCGTCGACCACGTCTGTAGCGTATTTATGGCCCGGCGATCGCGATCGATGCGGTCGGTCGGTCACGGTTGTTACGCGGTCCCCATCTGTCGACCTAGAGAGGTCGGAGAGGGGAGTTTGAGAGAGGTTGATTTTTTTAAAAAGGGGATAAATGATTTTTGTGAAGTTTTTTTGTTTATATAAAAATGTCCCCAATACTGTGTCGTTTTGGGGGCAAACTAAGCGCTTAAAGCGGCGCCCCGTTTCATGTTGGCCATATCTGCGCTGACCAGGCGGCGGAGCGAGAGGATTCGCTCGTTTTCCTTTGGATGGGATAATTGTCTTTGCGGGTCCTTACGCTCTTTTTTTATCTTTTAATCTTTGTTACTTTTTATTTACAAATTTACCCCATAATATTTCCTCTGTCTCAATTTGGTCCTATCTATACATTCGTTTTGATTGTTTAAATATTGCTATTTAACTTAGATTATTTGAGTGCATTTTAATTTAGTCCTTAATTACGATTTAATTTTTATAAAATAACTATTGTTAATTTTATTCTTATTTCAATTAAGTATTTTTAGTTTTATAAAATTTATTCATCATTTATTTATTTAAATTGTTTTAATAAACTATTTTAAAACTCTTTTATTGATTTTACAATGTTTTAAATTTGTTTTTAAACTTTCATATATTTTTATATATTTTTATTTTATTTATATGAATATTTGATTTCAAACTTTTCTTTTTATTATCACTTTTTCTCTCTAATAATTTGTATAATATCTAAATTAAATACTCTTATTGTATTATTTTATACATATAGATATAATTTGTATTAAACTATCTTATTTATATGTATATGTTATTAATTTCATATTAATTTTTTTTTGTAAATATATTATTACTTTAAAATTGTTGTATATCATAATTTTCTCTTTTATATATTATTTTAAACTTTTTACATCTCTTATATTAAATTATTTTATAAGACTTTATTTTAGAATTTTATTTATCTATTTTGAATCATTTTTTTACATCAATTTATTTTGAACTTATTTATTGATGGATTTTTGGTTCATTTCTTATGATTAGTTATATATTATTTTGCTCCATTTTCTTCAATTTACTAATGTGAAATTCATTATATGATTATTGCTAGCATATGAATTGTAATTTATTAATTGTAACTATTAACCATTTGTGATTCATTATTGTAATGTTTGATGTATGGATTAATATATTGCGTTGTTATGTATTGAAGTATTCCATTGTATCTTACACAAAGATGTAGATGTTTTAATGTTATTTGGTTTTTAAAATCGCAAGCTGATGCTCATGTTTAGTGGTTTCTGAGAAAATGGGTGCTCTAACCCCTACTTGAGTTCAGATTCTCACTGATTTAAAACCTAGTAGCAAGTATCCTTTCTCTCTTAAATCAAAATGCATGATATTTTAAATAAATAAAAAACTTGTTCTTGGGAAGTTGAGACATTCTTGCCCCTAACTACTTGGAGTGCTTGATATTTTATCATCTCGAGATAAAATTTCAAAGAACAAAGCGATAATGCGTATTCGGAGTTTTGAGAAATGAGTGCCTAACTTCTTGGGTTTAACGATTTTCATTTTGGCCCAAGTATTTGAATAATATTTCTTATTTTTTAAATGTATGAGTGTTGAATGTGGAAGGATAAATCACATTTTAGAGAATATAAGATGTTGTGACCCTAACTACTGAGTCGGCATTTTATTTGCTTCAAAATAAGAAATTTCGGCATCAATATGATTAAATCCAAAATATATCTTAAATAAATGGATATAAGTAATCTAGAATCTTTTCAAGTTTTTAAAACGTTGAGACATCAATTAAATAATTTGGTACCAATTTTGAGCGTTGCGAGGGTGCTAATCCTTCCTAGGTAAATGTAGACTCTGAACACATTTTCTTCTTACAAAATTCGTAGACCAAAATTTATTTTATAGGTGACCGTCACACCTAAACAAAAAAAAGAGTTGGTGGCGACTCACATATTTTTTAAAGTGCGATTCCACGGATTTTTCAAAACTCATTAAAATTAGTTTGACAATTGCAAAAATAGTTTTACCTAGAACATGCCTTTGAGAGTGGCCACGGATGTCGATTTTGGTTTTCTTGATGTTCGACCGAATCATAGAACATTTCATGCAAACATTGATGTGGTGCACACCATTTCAAACATGTATTGAGGAAGAGTGCGGGATTACACACCTGATTTGGATTCACAAAGAACCCTTCTTGGTTGCCCCTAAAAATCGTCGATCAAAGTTAGCCTGCGATTTCTTAAAAAGGTTCCAAAAGCCCAAAGTACTCACTCGCAAGAGTCACTTGCAATCAACTTCGAGCCAAGGCTGAAAGATAAGTAGCGACAAAGGATGGCTTGATTCGGCCCCTTATCAAGAGAATAAGAGGAGTTTAAAAATAACAACAAATTAGCTAAGTGCGGCTTAGCCAAGGGATGAAGTTGACTTAGTAAGGTCAAGAGAAGAAGAACAAACAACATGAAATAAGAAGAAGAACCTTTACCTTAATAATAGGGTGAAGCAGAAAGGAATAACTCTGCGGTTTGGCACTAGTAGCAAGACAAAAAGAGCGTTCGGTACAAGTAATATCGATTTAAGAAAGGAGCAAAAAATGCATTGAGGGTATCGCCAAAACAAGAGAAAATGAGGTGGGCAAATGGCTTTAAATTTCGGCATACCAAGGAAAAGAATTGGAAGAGAAACACCAAATATGCTAAAAAGAAAAATAGGCCTTCTATGCCAAATTTTTACCAAATGCTACTCGAAAGTGTTCGGCTCCCTAGTCTCTGCTTTAAGCAGTGTACTTCACTTGCAAAAAGATATTTATTGTGTTGACCAAGAAGAATTCCTATCCTAGGCAACTCCTAATATTTGTGACATGTCCCCTCA
>JAOWAD010000017.1:0-91735 GCA_025698515.1 Gossypium sturtianum | reverse complement strand
TAAGGAGGTTGCATTCTTAGGGCATGTGGTGTCTCTGAGAAGGAATAAGGGTGGACCCTAAGAAGATTGAGGCAGTACTAGATTGGAAACCACCAAAGTCTGTGGCTGAGATTCGAAGTTTTCTAGGCTTGGTAGGTTACTACAGAAGGTTTGTGGAAGGATTTTCATCAATAGCCGCACCTTTGACAAAGCTGTTGAGAAAGGAAGTAGCTTTCATTTGGACAGATAAGCAACAGGAGAGCTTTGAGAAGCTTAAGAGGATTTTGACTGAAGCTCCGGTTTTGATTCAGCCGAAGGCAGGGAAGGACTTTGTGGTGTACTGTGATGCTTCTCACACAGGATTGGGATGCGTATTGATGCAAGATGGGAAGGTAGTCGCTTATGCATCTTGGCAATTAAGGCCACACGAGGTTAACTACCCGACGCATGATTTGGAATTTGTGGCAGTGGTCTTTGCTCTTAAGGTGTGGAGGCACTACCTTTATGGAGAAAAGTCAGTGATCTACACGGACCACAAGAGTCTTAAGTATCTGTTGACTCGTAAGGAGCCGAACTTGAGGCAGCGAAGGTGGGTGGAATTCACAAGGATTATGATTGTTCCATAGAGTATCATCCGGGCAAGGCGAATGTAGTGGCAGATGCCTTAAGTCGGAAAGTGGTGTCAGATCTGAGGGTAATGTTTGCACATCTGAGCTTGTATGACGATGGAAGTCTGTTTGCCGCGAGTTGCAAGTTATTAAGCCGTCATGGCTGAATGAGGTAAAGGAAAGTCAGTTAGTGGATGAGGACTTAAGTGCTAAGTTGCAGCAAGTGCAGAGTGGAGAGTTGGAAGATTATGGTATTAATGACGAGGGAGTATTATGTTTCAAGGGCAAGGTCTGTATGCCGAAGAACAAGGAGTTAAGGCGAGAGGATTCTTCAGAATTGCATGGTAGCCCCTATGCTATGCATCCCGAGGTACTAAATTGTCTGAGGATCTAAGGAGCAGTTTTGGTGGCACAGTGCGAAGAAGGAAGTTACGAATTTGTTGGT
Organism: Gossypium sturtianum; assembly: GCA_025698515.1. NCBI lineage: Eukaryota > Viridiplantae > Streptophyta > Magnoliopsida > Malvales > Malvaceae > Gossypium > Gossypium sturtianum. The sequence continues at coordinate 90,703 of JAOWAD010000017.1, read as the reverse complement.
AAGTGCTTAACGTGGCAGCAAGTTAAGGCTGAACACCAAGTTCCGTCAGGATTGCTTCAACCGATAATGATTCCGCAGTGGAAGTGGGAGAGAATTACCATGGACTTTGTTAGTGGGTTTCCCCTTACGCCTACTAAGAAGGACTCGGTATGGGTGATAGTGGACCAGTTGACCAAGTCCGCGCACTTCATTCCGGTAAGAGTTGATTATTCTTTGCAGAAGTTAGCAAAGTTATATGTGGCGGAAATTGTGAGGTTGCATGGAGTGCCACTATTAATTATTTCAGATAGGGATCTAAGGTTTACGTCTCAGTTTTGGAAGGCTCTACATCAGGCTTTGGGCACTAAATTGGATTTCACTATGGCTTTTCATCCACGATCGGACGGGCGATGCGAACGAGTAATCCAAGTGTTGGAAGATATGCTGAGAGGCTGTGTGATAGACTTCAGAGGAAGTTGGGAAGAATATTTGTCGTTAGCGCAATTTGCATCCAACAACAACTATCAAGCCAGTATTCGGATGGCACCGTATGAAGTGCTGTATGGACGAAAGTGTCGCACTCCTACGTGTTGGACGGAATTGGGAACGAGCGAGTTTTGGGTCCAGAGATTGTGGCGAGAATCAAGAGAAAGTTGAGATAATTTGCGCGGTTGAAGGAAACATCCGACGAAGCGTAAGTCGTGACGCAGATCTTAAGAGGAAAGAAATAGAATTTGATGTGGGAGATCAAGTGTTTCTTAAGGTATCGCCTTGGAAGAAGGTGATGAGATTTGGTCGCAAAGGGAAGTTAAGTCCAAGGTATTTATAGGACCATATCAGGTATTGAAGCGAGTTGGACCAGTGGCATACCAGTTAGAGTTGCCTTCGGAATTAAAGCAGATACACGACGTATTCCATGTGTCCATGCTACGTCGTTATCGTTCGGATCCATCTCATGTAGTTCCGGTTGAAGAGGTGGAATTAAGGCCAGATTTGTCCTATGAGGAAGAGCCGATTCAGATCTTGGAATGAGATGTGAAAGTGTTGCGAAGGAAGTCAGTTCCTTTGGTCAAAGTGTTATGGCATAATCACGGATCGGAAGAAGCTTCGTGGGAACTAGAAGAAACAATGCGACAGCAATACCCTCACTTATTTCAGCCAGGTAATTTCGAGGACGAAATTATTTTAAGGGGGTAGAACTGTAATATCCGGGATTTATAGCTTATGCATTAATGCTAAATTGTATGAAGTAGCATGCCTATGTGTGTTCTGATTGTGTTGTATGAATTGTGTGAACCTTAGAGTGTAGGTGAATACCTTAGAAATTATTCGATTTTAAGTTTAAAAGAGGAAGCTAGGCAAGAGAGGCCTTAAGAAAATTAGTAGGGGAAATATGACACAAAAATGGGCTTGTTTAAGTGGCTTGGAGGCGCCACTTAAAGCCCTAGTAAGTGACGCCACAAGCGCACAAGGGGGCCTAGGTTCGAGCAGCACAAGCAACATTTTGGGGCTTTTATTTTTGCGGCAATGGGAAGCAGTGGTGGACGGCATAGGGACTTTATTTAGATGAGGATTGGACTTGGTCAATCCCTTTTAAAATTCGGCTAAGATAGAGGATAAATGTTGAATTATTTTTAATTATTTTGAATAGATGAAGAAGAGAGAAAATAGGAGAAAAGCAAGGAGTAGCTAGTGTTTGAATGCTAGCCGAATCAGGAGGGGGAGTAAGTGAGGCAATCGGTCATACAAGGAGGTTATGTGTCGAAATTTCTTCTCTTCTCATCTCTCTCTTTGTACCGAAAAGTCCTTAGGAATTCAATTTGCTCTCTTTGTTTCTTCTTCCCTTCCTCTTCAATTGACCAAGCCGAATATTCCTCTCTCAATCCCACCATTGCCGCAACACCTCAAACCTTCCATCTCTCATTTCTTTTGTTCAAGCCGAATCTCCTTTTGTCACCAAGATAAATCGCACCACATTCCATCATTTACTTTCTCTTCTCACGAATCTTTCAAAAGCCGAATCCTCTATTTTGTGGCCATAACCGATTGCTCCTCTACCCTGTTAGAGCCGATTTGATTATAAACATTAAAAGCCGAAAACCCAACATCTCTTTCCTCTTGTCGATACATAAAGTGGGTGAACCAATTGCGTCTTGATCTTTCTATTTGGTAAGAGATCTCTCTTGGGTTTGAAAAGCTCTTTTCTCTATTTTGGTCTGTCGAAATCAAGATTCTAATCCCATTTATGCTCTTTGGTCGAAACCTTGAAGGTGAGTTTTGGGATTTCTATAGTAGCCGACTTCTAGGGAGATCATTCGGGATTTCAGATCTAAGGTAAGTAAGGTGAGAGATTAGGCCGAAGGCTATGTATTCAAATGTTGGAATTGGATCTGACATAGTGCTTGTAGGGATTTCGACAGAGACCAAGGACAAGTGATACTTCGGGATTTAGATCCACAAGGTAAGTGCATGTGATATTCGGCCAAGGCCCTACTTAGTGACTTAGATTTAATTCTTATTTACTTAGAAGCCGAAAACTAATCCGTGAAGTGATTTAGTGCTAGCCGATTGCAAGAGGGATTATCTCGGAGTTTCGGGATTTGATGAGTGATCAAATCGGCAAGAAGGTAAGATTTTGGTTGCATTGATTCTTCTGATTTGGTTTTATAGCCGAATAGGCTTTGTTAAAATATTAAGTGTTGGCCGAATGTAGGGGACTAAGATCTAGAACATTAAATCGGGATTCTTCGGGATCTCAGTGGAAGCGATAAGTATATCAGGTGTGTACCCCACACTAAACCTTTTTAGATTACGGCTTAAATTAGTTATGTATATTTATAATAATATGAATGTGGCCAAAGGTATCATGCAATGGTACAAAGTACTCAGGTACGTTTACCCACTCCTACTATGAGTATAATATGATCTGTTATGGCACACATGTGAAACTATAAGAATGTGAATAAAGAATATGGCATGATATTGCATGTTTTGTATGGCATGGGCATATGGGTTATATGGAAAGGGGAAGTGATTGGTGGTTATATACCTCAATATATGAATGTGGTGGCTTCGGTCACAATATCTGAATGTGGTGACTTCGGTCACGTTATCTGAATGTGGTGTCTCATGACACAAAATAATTATCTGGTGGCTATGCCACGAATATTATAAGGGCAATGAGCACGTCGACTGCAGCGACTGCCTTCGATGATGTGTAGCGGATGGAGGGTTGACTTAGTAGTCCCCACGCGTGCGCGGTTGGTACGGGTGATGTGTAGCGGATGGTAACTAGGTTTGGGTTCGGGTTTGCATCATTTTATTATTTAATTATATGCATATGTATGAACTGATATGCCTAAATTATTGGGATTTAGTGTTGGTTACACATTGAGTCTGTTTGACTCACCCCGTTGGGGAATATTTTTCAGGTGACACTCAGTGATGGACCGGGTCGACAGGAGCTTAGTGGTGGCCATGCTCAAAGACAAAGATTATTTTCAATTTGGACTCTTCATTTTCTTATAAGTATCTTAGATTTATTTCGGGTTTTCCTTTGATGTAATAAGGCCACTAGTATGAAACTGTTTATGCATGCACTTTAATTATTTAGTATGATACGAATTTTATCAATTTAAAGTTTAAGCAACTCTTATTAAAAAATAAATTTTAAATGTTTTGACACCTAAACACAAACGATTTTCGAATTAAAGATTAACCCCAAAACAACTCGGTATATTTATAAAACCACCCCAAATTTTCCAAGTAATAAACATGAAATTAAAACGTTTTACTCGAGGAACATACCAGATCCGGTCTGGGCTCGTGGGCCGGGTTTGGGGGTGTTTCACCATGTCTTGACATGGACTTACACGAGGTCTTCCTTGTGTGTTCCATTGGAAAGTTACCATTGCCATGTCTTGACATGGTCTTACTTGGTATCTTTACTCATGAACAGGTTAATGCCGAGCCTTGGCTTGGACTTACATGAAATCTTCCTTGTTACTCACCAATGCCATGCCTTGGCTTGGACTTACATGGGATCTCTATCTCATGATAGCTTTTCAATGCCAAGACTTGTCTTGGACTTACATGACATCTTTACATGGAGACTCACCAATGCCATGCCTTGGCTTAGGCTTATATGGGTCTTAATCTCATAATAACTCTTCAATGCCAAGACTTGTCTTGGTCTTACATGATAACTTGCTTGATTGCCGATGCCATGCCTTGGCTTGGTCTTATACTTTACTTCCTTGTCTCATGTGATAGATCGAGTATCCTAAGTAATTCAACTTCAATCGAGACTTTCTCATACTTAATCTCATTGATTTCTTTGTTTAACATAGCATCAAAAATCTCATGGAATTAAGATATGTTCTACATCATACTAAGCAATTCAATGATATTAATCATAAAGCTTAGAAATCATACAAACTTACCTCAATGTACAAAATGTATGTAGAAATGCAATTTAGTCCTCGACTTTGTTCTTGCCTCGGTTTTGATCTGGGCTTCATTTTTCTTGATCTATAATAATAATTTAGCTCATTTAATACACACATTGACTAAATCGACTCATAACTCATACTTTGGCAAAATTACCATTTTGCCGCTAAACTTTCTCATAATTACACTTTTGCCCCAAGGCTCGTAAAGTGATTTTTATTCAACTTTCGTGAACTTCATGCTTAGCTGATTCATTCTCTTAACAATAGCAACAATCAATTCTCACTATTTCTATCATGTATGACAAATTTCACAACTTTTACAAACTAGTCCTTACTACCATTTTTCATGAAATTCATTTAGGAAAAGATGTTTATCTAACATCAAACTCTCATAATCTTTCATAAAACATCATTTTACAAGCATGTCATACATGGGTAGATTTATGAACATGAATTCTAGCTCAAGTTATAGCTATAAATAGCTAATTCACAATACGAGGACTCCAAAAATACGAAGAATATTAAAAACGGGGCTAGGATGCACTTACTAGCAAGCTTCAAAAATTGAACAACCCTAGCTATGGAGTCTCTCAAGTTTTCGGCACAAGGGGAAGAAGATGAATAAGATTTTTGTCATCTTTTTCCTTTTTAATCATTTAATTGATAAATGACCAAAATGCCCTTCTCACTAAACTTTCAAAATTTCTAATTCATGTCCATTTTTGTCCAAAAATTATAATTTGGGAAAATTGCTATTTAAGGACTTCTAATTAATATTCCAAAGCTATTTCATACTAAAAGCTTCTAGAATCTCAAATTTTGCAACTTTTGCAATTTAGTCCTAATGGACCATTCGATGACAATTTCAAAAAATTTCTACATGAAACTTTCATACTATCATGCAAACATATCTTAAACCTCAAAACTCATTTTACTACTTCGGATTTGTGGTCTCGCACCACTATTTCGACTAGGCCCTAAATCGGGATGTTACACATTTCATCACAACATTTTATATGCCAATTAGCCCAACTAAATCACAAGTAAATCCAAGCATGATTCATCCACAACTTACCCCAATAATAGACATCTTATCATCAATGATATACCAACTTTGCATCAATAAGCTTACCAATACTTTGACCATTTCATTAGCTAACAAACTATACCAAATTAAGCATCATATGGCTTGATTACTCATTCATATAATGTCATTATCTAGCCATATCACATGGCTAACTATACACCCTTTCAAAACTTAACCATATCGACTAGACTATACATGCCATACTTAATATATACATATTCAAAAGGTACCAAAATATGATTTGAGTAGTGTGATGACAATCCTCGACGATCCCCGAGCCTTCTGTAGCTTTAACGATCTATAAAACAAAGCAAACACACACAAAGTAAGCTTTCCAAAAGCTTAGTAAGCCATATACAAATAAACTTAACATATAATAATTTATAAGCATATCAATTCAAATACATTATTTTCATTTCAAACACATAGATTTCTCTTGGGCTCAATTGGTTTGCCATTGCTTACCAACATATCATACCTCAAGCATCTCTTTTGCTCATATGTCAAGCATACATATATCACACTTTATTCATTGCATCTATGCACGTATTTACTCACCTTTCATGCCTATTCAAAGCATATACATCAAACGTACCTAAAACGAATATACAATTCACATAGTCATTCATTTCTCGGACTTGCCCGTTGAACCGTTCGGAATCAAATAGGATGCTCGGAATACTCAGAATAATCGTACAATGCCAACGTCCCAGACGTGGTCTTACATGTAACCAAATATCGATGCCACTGTCCCAGACAGGGTCTTACACGAATCAAATATGATGCCAATGTCCCAGACATGGTCTTACACGTAAATCTCAAATCGATGCCAACGTCCCAGACGTGGTCTTACACGATATCACATATCGGAAACCTATGTCATGACATATGTAATCCTATCTATTCCTAGGTTCGTACGGGACTTCTCAGACATTGATACATTGTCGATATTTCCTCAGATTTCATATACGAATCATCTCGAACATATTTATTGCAATCAAAATTTCATAGATGCATAAATAAACCAATTCTAATGCATTTATTTGTATATCGACTTACCTCGGATTCGTGTAAACGGAAAGGAACGGTTATTCAACTATTTTCGACTTTCCTCGATCTAAATCTGTTTTCTTCGGTTCTTGATCTATACACATTCAAATTTAATCCATTTATTCACCAAATCATTCAATTCAATCCAAAAACACATTTTTAGGGCAATTTACAATTTAGCCCTCATATTTTCACATTTTGACATTTTAGTCCCTATTTCATAAAATCACAAAATACACCAAATTTGCATACACCATGATTAGGCCGAATATTACCCATGCTCATACAATTCCATATATTTCATTTATTTCACAATTTAGTCCCTCAAAATATTATTTTTCTCAATTAAGTCCAAATTACTCAAAATGGCCAAAAATCCAAAGACAAAACATGTTAATCTAACACATATATTTCATATTTCATCATCAAACATCACAAAACTCATGAATTCATCCATGGCACTTTTCAAAATCTTCATCAATTCACAAAATTGAAGCATGGGTTTTGAAGAACACGAAGCAACGATTACAAAAATGTAGAAATTATCAAACACCGAAGCAAAACATACCTTGAATGAAGCTCAAATCTAGCCGAATGTAGCTTATTCTTATTCTTTTCTTTTCTTTTGATATTCGGCCAACAAGATGAATAATGGCCTATTTCCATGCTTTTATTTTATTTAAGATATTAATATTTCAACAATTACCATCTTATCCATCATAAAAATAATGCATAAACTTTTGATTAATGACCATAACCGTCCATGCATATATTGAATGGCATATTTGCAACATAAAACCTCCATATTAAAAGAACAACCACTATTCGGCCCTTCTAAAAATAACCACTAAATTTTCATTTTACGCTATTTAATCCTTTTCTCAAATTAAGCACACAAACATCAAAATTAATTCACAAAACTTTAACACATGCTAATTCACATACTATAAGCACGGAAAACAATATTTAAATATTTTTTTGATTCAAATTTGTGGTCCCGAAACCACTATTCCGACTAGGGTCTAAATCGGACTGTTACATAGCTAGACTCATACACGTTACGTTTAGTCCGAGAATCGACTAAGCTGTAGCTCTTATACCAATAAATGTAATACCCCTAACACGTATCCGTCGCCAGAACAGGGTTACGGAGCATTATCAGAGTTTTCAAATCAAACGGACATAAATTTAAAACTTTTCAAATCATATCAATAAACACATTAAAACCAATTCAAAACATACATATTGTCCCTTAAACGAGCCCTCGAGGCCTTAATTACATGTTAGAAACAAGTCAGGACTAAATCAGAAACTTAAAGAATTTTACAGAAAATAATGAAACTTTTCAACACTGCAGGGGTCACACGGCCAAGAGACACGCCCGTGTCTCAGGCCGTGTGGGCATTCGAAGTAGGGACACACGGCCTGTAACACCCCTAACCCGTTAACCGTCGCCGGAATAGGGTTAAGAGGCAGTACTAATCATTTCCGAACATTTCATATCATTTTACAACACATAGTCAATCATCAATCAAACATGTTCAAATATAAACATATAGTCCCTTAAATAGGTCAACGAGACCCTAAACATATGTTAGAAAGTGGTCGGGACTAAACCGAACACATACGAAAATTTATGAAATTTAAACATTTTTCTAAGTTACAGAGGTCACACGCTCGTGTGGGCAGGCCGTCTGCCTCCCACGGCCTCAGACACATCCGTGTGTCTAAGCCGTGTCAAAACAGGGCATACATACTGACTTGTCCACACGACCGTGGACACGCCCGTGTGCCTCACCCGTGGTCGAGCCTGACTTGCACCACACGGCCAGTCACATGCCCGTGTGTTCAGCCCGTGGTCGAGCCTGACTTGTTTTGAAACACAACCTCGAAGGACACAGTCGAGCCACACGCCCGTGTGCTCAACCGTGTGGGCAATTATAGGCCATTTTCAAGGCCAAATTACCATCCATACTTTGGAATCACCTATATGAATCAAACCAATACCATTTCATGCCTCAAATGCAACCAAAACCTACCATTTCAAGCACCAACTAATCATCTATTACATCCTTTATTTCCATACTCAATTCCTACTCAAATAAATCCATCCAAAACATCATATTCACAACTCAATTCATATAACTAAGCATCATTTAGTCATACCACAAATTCACACTTAAAATGCCATTCTCATCAACTAATTCAAGCATGAAATATACCAATTCCATTCTCACTATTTCATATCACATTCATCATTTCCATAGCTTCACATATAAACCATCAACATTCAACATCCAAGCCATATCACATGGCAAGGTCCAAACATTATAAAACATACCATAACCACTAGCCTATACATGCCATATACCAAATATATACATCTTTCAAAAGTACCGAAATAGATAGCCGATAGTGTGATTGAGTCGCTGACGATCCCCGGATCCAAGCTAGCATTATTAACACTGTAAAACAGAAAAACAATTCACACAGTAAGATTTTAAAGCTTAGTAAGTTCGTAACATAATACATTCAATTTAATAAATCAAATACAATATACAAAGTTAATCCATCACATAGATCAACTCCCAAATATTCACACCATATCATCCATAGCTAATATACTCACTTCACCATTCATATTTCCGTTCATAATTTCATCAACCACAAAGGTTCAATACATACCTTAGCCAACACATAGTTATTCACCATCTATGCTACTCAATGCTAGATATTACATTTCGATCAACTTTTGTTATTCATTTGATTCAATCGCACACTTAGTGCCAATTTTGTAGCTGAAGCATAAATGTCATCGCACACTTAGTGCATGTACTTTAAACCGAACTTAGTTCGGTATCGCACACATAGTGCCAACTCAATAAGCCGAAGCTTCTACTATTTCGCACACAAAGTGCCAAATCATCTCTGTCTCATTTCAAATTACGCACACATAGTGCCTCATGAAACACCCCAAACCCGGCCCACAAGCCCGACCGGATATGGTATGCTTCTTAAGAAAAACTCATTTTTTTGTCGTTTTGTAATAAGATGTGATTTTTGGGGTAAAAGAATAAATTTAAGTACGAACTTGATAAAAACCGTTTTTAATACGATTATCGAAAATATTTAATTGATTAGTTGAAATTGATCGTAGCAGAATATATATTTAAAACGTAAAAGTAACATAACTAATGGCGGCCTTATTACAAAAACATATCCCAAAAAAAAATCCCGAAATATATAAGAAAACGTAGTAAGTTTAATAAAAAGTGAAAATTTCAATTTACGGAGTTGAGCAATGGCCACCACGCGATCCTCTTTGAACCGGTCCAAAATCATTGTGTATCACCTGAAAAAGTTATCCCACGAAGGGTGAGTCAACAGACTCAATGTGTAACATTATACTAAAAGTCCAATCGATCATAGTAACAAAGTCCATAATATAACAAATCAATAATAATATGATTAAATCACATATACATATAAATGAAATGCAATCCCGAACCCAACTTAGATATCCATCCGCTACACACCACCCGCACCTACCAATCACACCGTGGGGATTTCTAAATCGACCCTCCATCCGCTACACACCATCGAAGGCAGTTGCTGCAGTCAACTAGCACATCGCCCTTATAAATTGTGGCATAGCCACCAGATAATTGTGACAGAGTCACCGGATTTATAGTATATGACCGAAGTCACCGGATTCATAATATCGTGACCGGTCACCGGATTATGTGGTAAAACCACCGGAACACTTCCCTTTCAATATTGCCCATATGCCCATGCAATAACATATTATTTCAATATCATGCCATATACCCCATAATCATATCGGAATCGAACACATTTCATATTATGCATATAGCATTATTTATGATATAAATATCATGCCTTTGAATCATAATCCCAAAATCATAATCAATTATCGAATATGTTTCATATTAAAAACTTACATAGTACGAAGGAAAACGTACCTCAATTCATCGTACCATTGAGTGGTACCCAAAGCTATAATCGTTTATATTTCATTATAAACACATCTATATAAATAAAGCTACTAATCAATTAGATGTTTAGTATAAGTTACACACCTTGCAAACACAAAGAGCGATAGAAACTTTAGGATTTCCGACTCTTGCCTACACGTCGACAGAACCTACATATCACTATGTGAGAAATCGGTTATCACTAAAAGATATGGCCTTTGGCCGAATATCATTATCCCTTACCTTGGATTATTCAAATTTGAATGATCTCTTCCTAACATTGACTACAAGACAACCCCGAAAATCTTCCTTCAAAGGTTTAGCCACGGAGAAATAAGAGGATTAGATTCCTAAAATCGATTAATCCAAAGAAAATAAAGAAAAAACCATTGATAGAAAAGCCTTACCCGAACACGATGATCGATTAACCCTTACTAGAACTATCAAGAAATTCGGCCTTAACAACTTAAAAGAAAAAGAATGATAATTTCGGCTTTAACAAAAGAAATAAAAGGAAGGAAAAGAATGATGAAAAAGGTATAGGATAATTTTCGGTTATGATAGGAAAAGGGAAGAGAGGAAGAGAATGAAAAAGAAAATAAAAGAGAATGCTTTTGGTGTAAGATGGATTCGGCACTAGAGAGGAAGAAAAGAATGGTAAATGTCTTCAAAGATGACAATATTTTGGTTCCAAAAGAAAGTAAACTTGAGAGGAAAAGAAGAAATAAAAGTATCTATTTGGTCAAAATGCAAAGGCCAAAACAAAGCAAACTTTTTACCAAATGTCTATTGATAAATTCGGTTAAGAGAAATAACTTTGGACAAAGGAAAAATGCACAAATTGACAACTTTTGGTCAACTAAAACCTCCCAAATCCCATACCAAAAATTCGGCCAACACAATAGCCTACACAATCCCCCTTTTTCCTCCTTAATTCTTCCCTATCAACCCCATAATTTCCAACACAATTAAACCACTCCCTTAGCCCCTTATGCCGTCTAGGTTCATGGTCACATGACCATGGAAAAGCTTCCAAAACAACACCCACTCTTCAAGCCTCTTGTCCCCTAAACTTTCCTTATCCACTTGATTCCTTACCATAACTCCTAACTTGCCTTTTCCTATTGGTCTACTATCCAAAAATAAAAGAATAGTCCATCTATTAAGGATAAGGTTTGACCGACACTATAGGGAAGAAAACAAAAATTAAAATTCCTCCCAATTGCTAGCTAAAGGATTCGAACCTCACACCTCATGCATTCACCCATGCACCTTCACCACTTTACCAATAGCTCAACTTATGATCAAAACATCAAATTAATTCTCTTAAGGCCAAACTTGCTTAGTTCCCTTCTAAGATTAAAATCTAATATTTTCTAAGGCAATCCTTTACATTCTAAAATTTCCAAAGTCCCTAGAACTCATACAAAGAGCACATAACAACAATGCACACATTCAAGCGAAAATTTTCATAACCCCTAAATCCGGATATTACAGCTTCTACCCTCCTTAAAAAAATTTCGTCCCCGAAATTACTCGACAAGAATAAGTGAGGATATTGCTGTCGCATAGCCTCCTCCGGCTCCCACGAAGCTTATTCCGATCCATGATTGTGCCATAATACTTTGACGAGAGGAACTGATTTCCTCCGTAACACCTTCACATCTCGATCTAGAATTTGAATCGGCTCCTTCTCATAGGACAAATCTGGTCGTAGTTCTACCTCCTCAACTGGCACTATATGAGATGGATCCGACCGGTAACGATGTAACATCGAAACATGAAACACATCATGCATTTGATTCAACTCCGAAGGTAACTCTAACTGATATGCCACTGGTCCAACCCGCTTCAAAACCCGATAAGGTCCTATAAACCTGGGGCTTAACTTTCTTTTGTGACCAAATCTCATCACCTTTTTCCAAGGCGAAACCTTTAGGAACACTTGGTCTCCCACAAAAAACTCTATGTCCTTTCGTTTCAAATCTGCGTGCATTTTTTTGCCTATCCGATGCCTCCTTCAACCGAGCCCGAATTACTTTAACCTTTTCTTTGGATTCAGCCACAATCTCGACCCAAAACCCGACGTTCCCTAATTCTCGCCCAACACGTAGGAGTGCGACACTTTCGTCCCATATAGTGCTTCATACGGTGCCATCCGAATACTGGCTTGGTAACTATTGTTGTACGCAAACTTTGCTAAAGGCAAAAATTCTTCCAACTTCCTCTGAAATCTATCACACATCCCCTTAACATGTCCTCTAATACTTGGATTACTCTCGCTCGATCGCCATCGATCGTGGATGAAATGCCGTCATCAATTCTAATCGGTGCCCAAAGCCCGATGTAATGCTTTCCGCAATCGAGACGTAAACCTCGGATCCCTATCCGATATAATCGACACTGGCACTCCATGCAATCTTACAATCTCTGCCACATACAACTTCGCCAATTTCTGCAAAGAGTAATCAATTCGTACAGGAATGAAATGTGCAGACTTCGTCAATCGATCCACTATCACCCACACCGAATCTTTCTTGGTAGGCGTAAGGGGAAACCCACTAACAAAGTCCATGGTGATACGCTCCCACTTCTATTGTGGAATCTTTATTGGCTGAAGCAATCCCGATGGAACTTGGTGTTCAAATTTAACTTGCGACACGTTAAGCACTTCCCCACAAACTCCGTAACTTCTCGCTTAAGACCAGGCCACCAAAATTGATCCCAAGATCCTCAGACAACTTACTACCTCCCGGATGCATCGCATAAGGACCACCATGCGATTCCTGAAGAATTGTTCGCCTAAGCTCCTCATCCTTCGGCATACAGACCTTACCCTTGAAACACAAAACTCCATCGCTGTTAACACCATAATCTCCCAACTCTCCATTTTGCACTTGCCGCAGCTTAACACTTAAATCATCATCTACCAACTGTTTTTCTTTCACCTGACTCAACCACATTGGCTTTACTTGTAATTCCGCCAACAAGCTTCCGTCGTCATAAAGACTAAGATGTGCGAACATCGCTCTTAGATCCGACACCACTTTCCTACTTAGGGCATCTGCCACTACATTCGCCTTGCCCGGGTGATACTCTATCAAACAATCGTAGTCTTTCAACAACTCCACCCATCTTCGTTGTCTCAGATTCAGCTCCTTCTGAGTCAGCAGATACTTAAGACTCTTGTGGTCCGTGTAGATTACTGACTTTTCTCCATACAAATAATGCCTCCACACATTAAGAGCAAAGACTACCGCTGCCAACTCCAAGTCATACGTCGGGTAGTTAACCTCGTGAGGCCTCAATTGCCGAGATGCATACGCAACCACCTTCCCGTCTTGCATCAAAACACATCCCAATCCAATGTGAGACGCATCACAATACACCACAAAGTCCTTCCCTGCCTCAGGCTGAATCAACACCGGAGCTTCAGTCAAAACCCTCTTAAGCTTCTCAAAGCTCTCTTGCTGCTTATTCTCCCAAACGAAAGGTATCTCTTTTCTCAACAACTTCGTCAAAGGTGCCGCTATCGAGGAGAATCCTTCGACGAACCTTCTGTAGTAACCCGCTAATCCCAAGAAACTACGAACTTCAACTACAGACTTAGGTGGTTTCCAATCTAACACTACCTCAATCTTTCGAGGATCCACCCTTATCCCTTCCGCAGACACCACATGGCCTAAAAACGCAACTTCTTTCAGCCAAAATTCGCACTTGCTGAATTTGAAATAAAGCTTCTTCTCTCTCAACACTTGCAACACTATCCAAGATGCTCATCATGTCAGAATTCGGACTTGGAATACACAAGAATGTCGTCTATAAACACAACAACAAATCGATCCAAGTAGGGTTGAAAACCCGATTCATCATATCCATAAACGCAAATGGGCGTTCGTCAATCCGAACGGCATTACCAAAAATTCATAATGCCCATATCTTGTTCGGAAAGTTGTCTTATGGATATCCGCTTCCTTCACCTTCAGCTGATGATACCCCGACCTTAGATCTATCTTTGAGAATACCGCAGCTCCCTTAAGCTGATCGAACAAGTCGTCTATCCTTGGCAAAGGATACTTCTTCTTGATGGTTAGCTTATTCAATCGTTGGTAATCTATGCACATACGCATAGTCCCATCCTTCTTCTTCACGAACAAGACCGGTGCTCCCCATGGAGACACACTAGGTCGGATAAACCCACGATCAAGCAACTCTTGAATTTGGGCCTTAAGCTCAACCAACTCCTTTGGTGCCATTCTATACGGAGCGATAGATACCGGCGCTGCCTGCAATAAGTCAATCCCAAATTCCACCTCCCGATCCGAGGCAACCCCGAAGTTCTTCCTGAAAGACATCCATGAATTCTCTCACGAGCCCCGACCTCTTCAACAGCTTGCCTCTTTAGCCTCCAAGGCACACCAACATAAGAAAAGCCAAACAACCTTTCCTAACCATCTTTTCTCGCTTTTAAGAGCGGATACTACATTTGATAAGTAGTTCCGTCTCTCGCCCATTACCACAACTTCCTTATCGTCCATAGACCTTAGTGACATCCGCTTAGCAAGACAATCCACATTCGCACGATACTTCACTAGCCAATCCATGCCTAGGATCAAATCAAATTCTCCAAATGGCAACTCCATTAAATTAGCCGGAAACTCAAGTCCCCTTGAACTTCTAAAGGCACTTCCTTAAAGAGCTTATCTACTACTACAGATCATTCCTAAAGGACTAAGTACGATCATCTTCCTAGGTACACCTCGAGTTCACATGTAGAGTTTCGATACTTCACTAGCGATGTAAGAATAAGTTGACCCTATATCTATCAAAGCAATAAAGGGCAACCTGTAAATAAGAAATGTACCGTGATAACATCAGGTGCATCACTATCTTCCTCTCCGACGAACCGCATACACCAAACTCGGGCTGTCTAGCCTCGCATACCATCGCCTGCGTCCGAGTCCCGCGACTTACCAAACCATTACCTCGCCACTCGAACCACGACCCTCATTGGTCAGCTGTCCCACCTCACACCCGATTGATTAGAACCCACCTCATCGAACGATTCCTCTCAGTATCCAATGGACAATCCCTAATCATATGATCCTTGGATCCGCACTTAAAACATCCCCCCGTCTTCTTCCAACATTCTCCCGGGTGCATTTTTCCACACTGAGCACAAGTACGGTACTATCCTCCCGTAGCATCTTGCTGAAGTCGTGGCCCCTCAACTCTAAGTTTCTTTTGGAAATTCCCGGATGACCTCGAAGATCCATAGCTCCTCTTATTCTTATTCTGACCTCGATCTCTGTTTTGTCTCTCGGTCTGCTTGACTTCTTCAGCTATCCTAGCTCTATCCACTAAAACTGTAAAATCTCTCTCTCGATGCGGTGCAATCATCACTCGCAGCTCATCTCGCAACCCATCCTCAACCGACACACCGCTCATAATCGTGAGCTACAATCCCTCCGCATAACGGCTTAATAGCGCGAAACTCCGCTTCATATTCAGCTATCGACTTATTTCCTTGTACCGCATTCGTGAACGCCTTTTCTCGAGAGTCAATGTAACTAGCTCCAACATATTTCCCTTCAAACTTGATCTTAAAATACCCCCAATCTACTCGATCCATGAATACTCTCTTTAACAGTGAGCCACCATTGATACGCCTTGTCACGAAGCAACGAAACAAAGACCTTTTAATTTCTCCTCGGCGGTGCAACTAAATCATCCATGATCCTCTCGATCGCTTCTTCTAGCCAAGACTCGCCACATTCGAGCTACCCTAGATACTCCCCTAAAAACCTCAACTCAGTTAGATCTAAGTCTCTCACCCACCGACTTTCGCGCCCATTACTCATACTAGCTCCCGCTACTGCTCTAGGACTCGCAACATAGCTTGCGATACAACACATTCATCTCCTCCAGTTTGCTCTTGAAATTCCACTCCAACAGCTGGTGGCGAAGCTTCATTTTCGGAACCCTGACCAGACCTAACTGGTTCTGAAATAGCCATTTTGCCTCTACCGCGACCACGACGACCTCGTCCCCTAGAACTCATGTCTACTTAGCGTCTTATCTGATTAAGAAGTTTTATGCATTAGTATTTTGTTTCACTATTTATCCACGAGCAAATTTTATGAAAAGGAGTTTTCAGAAGTAGTTCTTTCGATCAATCAAAATTTCTAGTTCAAGATCACTATTCTAATTCAAAGAATCACACATTCACATCAATTGAGACACATTCACTCATCCACAACATTCAACACACTTCTATGAGCATTTCTGTCCGTTCCCAACCCAGGGGTAAATTCGTCATTTTCCTACAGGGTATTTTTGTAATAAATCAATTTTTTTTTAAAAACTTTAATAAATCAGGACACTTGGAAATTTCCAAAACTGGAGGGTATTTCTGAAATTTTGTCAAATTAAAGGTACAGTAGAATTTTGGAAACCAGGGTATTTTGGTAATTTTGGAAGTCGAAAATACTTTGAGAAATATCTTCAAAATAGTTTGTACAGATCAAAAGGGTAATTTAGTGATTTAAAAACTAGAGTTTTTATAAAACTGCATGGCTAGTCCCTTTCGGGTTTTAATTATCAAGTTTAGCCCGTGAATAAGTCCTCTTGGTTAGGGTGAACCGTAGCTACGCACTGCAGGATTCGAGTAAAGAGGAGGTGAGTCACTAGGACCGCTTAAATACCAAGCTCTTCATCGAATCCACTCCTAGACATGCGCACAATGGTTGCCACACCTTTGTAATCCTCGGCGACTTACTTCACAGGTTTGTTCAGTTGTTTTTAAGTCTTATGCCTATGTTTGAGTGCACTAGCCCTAGGGTTTAATAGATCCTAGTTCTCTAATCTACGAGCCCAAGTATGCCCATATAACAATCATATAATAATTCACTCAATAATTTGAGGTACTTACCGTGGACTTCTGGTCAAGAACTCCGGGTGCCATGCTTCCATAAAACCATTTTTAACCAAAAATTTTAAAATCATTCATTTGGGCCAAATTTTGAAAACGTTGTGGACTTCAAAACCCAAGGCCGTGTGTTTAAAACTGGGCTCGATACCAAGTTGAAACACCCCAAACCCGTCCCCACAAGCCCGACGATATATGGTATGCTTCTTCGAAAAACTCATTTTTTTTTTCGCTTTGTAATAAGATGTGATTTTTGGGGTAAAAGAATAAATTTAAGTACGAACTTTATAAAAACCGTTTTTAATACGATTATCGAAAATATTTAATTGATTAGTTGAAATTGATCCTAGCAGAATATATATTTAAAACGTAAAAGTAACATAACTAATGGCGGCCTTATTACAAAAACATATCCCAAAAAAAATCCCGAAATATATAAGAAAACGTAGTAAGTTTAATAAAAAGTGAAAATTTCAATTTACGGAGTTGAGCAATGGCCACCACGCGATCCTCTTTGACCCGGTCCAAAATCATTGTGTATCACCCAAAAAGTTATCCCACGAAGGGTGAGTCAACGCACTCAATGTGTAACATTATACTAAAAGTCCAATCGATCATAGTAACAAAGTCCATAATATAACAAATCAATAATAATATGATTAAATCACATATACATATAAATGAAATACAATCCCAACCCAACTTAGATATCCATCCGCTACACACCACCCGTACCTACCAATCACACCGTAGGGATTTCTAAATCGACCCTCCATCCGCTACACACCATCGAAGGCGCTTCTTTGCGATCAACTAGCACATCGCCCTTATAAATTGTGGCATAGCCACGGATAATTGTGACAGAGTCACCGGATTTATAGTATATGACCAAAGTCACCGGATTCATAATATCGTGACCGAAGTCACCGGATTATGTGGTAAAACCACCGGAACACTTCCCCTTTCAATATTGCCCATATGCCTATGCAATAACATATTATTTCAATATCATGCCATATACCCCATAATCATATCAGAATCGAACACATTTCATATTATGCATATAGCATTATTTATGATATATATATCATGCCTTTGAATCATAATCCCAAAATCATAATCAATTATCGAATATGTTTCATATTAAAAACTTACATAGTACGAAGGAAAAACGTACCTCAATTCATCGTACCATTGAGTGGTACCCAAAGCTATAATCGTTTATATTTCATTATAAACACATCTATATAAATAAAGCTACTAATTAATTAGATGTTTAGTATAAGTTACACACCTTGCAAACACAAAGAGCGATAAAAACTTTAGGATTTCCGACTCTTGCCTACACGCCGACAGAACCTACATATCACTATGTGAGAAATCGGTTATCACTAAAAGATATGGCCTTTGGCCGAATATCATTATCCCTTACCTTGGATTATTCAAATTTGAATGATCTCTTCCTAACGTTGACTACAAGACAACCCCAAAATCTTCCTTCAAAGGTTTAGCCACGGAGAAATAAGAGGATTAGATTCCTAAAATCGATTAATCCAAAGAAAATAATGAAAAACCATTGATAGAAAAGCCTTACCCGAACACGATGATCGATTAACCCTTACTAGAACTATCAAGAAATTCGGCCTTAACAACTTAAAAGAAAAAGAATGATATTTTCTAAACTTTTAACAAAAGAAAGAAAAGGAAGGAAAAGAATGATGAAAAAGGTATAGGATAATTTTCTGTTATGATAGGAAAAGGGAAGAGAGGAAGAGAATGAAAAAGAAAATAAAAGAGAATGCTTTTGGTGTAAGATGGATTCGGCACGAGAGAGGAAGAAAAGAATGGTAAATGTCTTCAAAGATGACAATATTTTGGTTCCAAAAGAAAGTAAACTTGAGAGAAAAAGAAGAAATAAAAGTATCTATTTGGTCAAAATGCAAAGGCCAAAACAAAGCAAACTTTTTACCAAATGTCTATTGATAAATTCGATTAAGAGAAATATTTTTGGACAAAGGAAAAATGCACAAATTGACAACTTTTGGTCAACTAAAACCTCCCAAATCCCATACCAAAAATTCGGCCAACACAATAGCCTACACAATCCCCCTTTTTCCTCCTTAATTCTTCCCTATCAACCCCATAATTTCCAACACAATTAAACCACTCCCTTAGCCCTTTATGCCGTCTAGGTTCATGGTCACATGACCATGGAAAAGCTTCCAAAACAACACCCACTCTTCAAGCCTCCTGTCCTTTAAACTTTCCTTATCCACTTGATTCCTTACCATAACTCCTAACTTGCCTTTTCCTATTGGTCTACTATCCAAAAATAAAAGAATAGTCCATCTATTAAGGATAAGGTTTGACCGACACTATAGGGAAGAAAACAAAAATTAAAATTCCTCCCAATTGCTAGCTAAAGGATTCGAACCTCACACCTCATGCATTCACCCATGCACCTTCACCACTTTACCAATAGCTCAACTTATGATCAAAACATCAAATTAATTCTCTTAAGGCCAAACTTGCTTAGTTCCCCTTCTAAGATTAAAATCTAATATTTTCTAAGGCAATCCTTTACATTCTAAAATTTCCAAAGTCCCTAGAACTCATACAAAGAGCACATAACAACAATGCACACATTCAAGCGAAAATTTTCATAACCCCTAAATCCGGGATATTACACCTCATTACTCAATTACATATATAACATTGCTATTTCATTAACTATACAATTTATTCATTTCTCATCACATAGATATAAATTTAACAACTTGTATTATATCCGAACTTACCTCGGACGTCGAAATACCAAAACTAGCCGATCAATCGAGTACTTTATCTTTGCCTCAATCTCGATCCGAATCTCTCCTTTCTTGGTCTATACATATTCAAATTTAACTCATTTAATCACCAATTCATTCAATTTAGTCCAAACACACATATTTAGGGTATTTTACAAAATAGCCCTCATATTTTCACATTTTGACACTTTAGTCCTTATTTCACAAAATCACAAAATACATAAAATTTCACTTCACCCATGCCTAGCCGAATATTCCCATGCTCAATACAAGTTCACACATTTCATTTATTTCACATTTTAGTCCCTCAAAATATTATTTTCTCAATTAAGTCCAAATTACTCTAATTCATCAAAAATTCAAAGACAAACTATGTTAATCTATCACATATCTTTCATAATTCATCTTCAAACATCACAAAACTCATATGTTCATTAATGGCATATTTCAAAATCATCATCAAATCATAAAATTGAAGCATGGGTTTTGAAGAACACAAAGCAACGATTGCAAAAACGTAGAAATTATAAAAAACCGAACAAAAACTAACCTTTAATCAAGCTCAAAGCTAGCCGAACCCTATTTGTTCTTCTTTTCCTTATTTTCTTTGTATTTTCGGCACTAAAGATGATGATAATGGCTTTATTTCCATGTTTTTGTTATATTAATTTAGTTTAATAACCATATTACCTTTTTACCCTTAATGACATATTAATACAAAACATTTAATCTATGGACATAATGGTCCACTAGCTTAAATTGGCATAATAACATCATAAGGACTTCACCTCTAATAATCCATGTCAATTCAACACATTAACATTCAGCACACAACTTTTGCATTTTATGCGATTAAGTCCTTTTTCGTAATTCAGCACACAAACGATAAAATTTTCACACAGAATTTTCACACATGCTTAATCATACACTATAAACACGAAAAATAATATTAAAATATTTTTTTGATCTCAGATTTGTGGTCCCAAAACCACTATTCTGACTAGGGTCCAAAATCGATCAAGCACACTACGCCGTGTCCCAAATTTCGTGTCCGTTCCCATGTAACTCACTGATTTGGGTCACACGGCCAAGCCACACGCCCGTGTGCCAGGCCGTCTGCTAGGCCGTGTAATAGCCTGACTTTCAACCCTTCAAAAGCTACAGGGGACACACAGCCGTGTCACCTAGCCGTGTGTCACACACAGCTGAGACACACACCCGTGTCTCAGCCTGTGTGGATGAAAATAGGCCATTTTAGAAGCCATTTTTCTCACCTAAACTAGCATGTACCTAAAACCAAAATGCACATATGCACATGCTTTAATAAGACACCAAAATCTAGCATAAACAAGTCATATACATATGGTATAACATCATAAAACCAATATGCCCTTAGGCACCTCAAATGACAATATATAAACATGTTTTACCATGTATTCAAATTGGCCAAAATGACTAACTAACTTTCAACTAAACTTGCATCAATTCAAACCATTGAATTAACTTACCAAAACCTATGAAATGGTACAAAATATGCCATTCATTCACTAACATCAATAGACATATATATACCTTTCATAATAAGATACCAAACCACAACAAGTTATAAGGCTTATACAATATGCATATTCATCTATTACAATTCAAACATATTAAGCCCAACATCGATCATAATAAGGTTAATATTTACATGCCATAAATTAAGCTCATATAAACATCAAAATGCTAAATCACAAGCCAAACAAAATGGCTATTCCAACAACCAAAACTCATGGCCATCATTAGCCAAAATACCTATACATGCCATTATAACAAAAATTAAACATTCGTAAGTACCGAAAGAGCCGATAGATAGTGTGATTGATCTTCGACGACTTTCCAACCCGAACAATCTTCTAACAACTAAAAAACAAAGAAATTTAACACAAAGTAAGCATGTCATGCTTAGTAAGTTCATAACACATACAGTCTAACCTTGCCAATACAATATACAACCACAAAGCATGTAAACCCAATCCAACATGAGAATAACTAATTCAAAAACTTATATATGTACATTCATATTCTTAACTTTCACAAGGTACGTATTACTTACCTTTCATCAAACTAATGTAATTTACATTGAAAGCTCTTACCGAAGTTCACACGAGGTAATAATACGATAGTTGACCCATCCCTTTTCATAGTTCGATAACCGAAGTTATCCCTTTTCATAGTTTGACAGCCGAAGCTATCCCTTTTCATAATTTGATGGTCGTCACCATCCCTTTTCATTGTTCGATGGTCGTCACCATCCCTTTTCATAATTTGATAGCCAAAGCTATACCTTTTCATATATCGATGGTCGAAGCCATCCCTTTTCATAGTTAGTCCTTAGGCTCGTAAAATAAAATTCATGCAATTTCATCCCTAGGCTCGTAAAATGAAATTCATGCAATTTTATCCCTACCCAAGCCTAGCCAAATATCATACAAGCTTATAGCAGCCTACACATTTCATTAATTCACAAATTACACCATGAATATTTCACATTTTTCAATTTAACCCTATTTGACATATTTATCAAAAATCACATAACAAAAGTTATTTATCTAACAATAAGGATTCATTTTCTTCCATTAAACATCACAAACAACTAAAATCCATTCATGATAAAACTCTAGAAATTCAACAGTCTTGCAAATTAGTCCCTGGGATAGCTAGATTAAGCTACAACGACTCAAAAAGCATAGAAATCATTAAAAACGGGACAAAAATGACTTACATGCAAGCTAGAATGCCATGGTTGAACCTATCATGCTTCCATGGTTTTTTTTATTCTTTGATTTTTGGTGGTGAAGATGGCAGAAAGATGATATCTTTCTTTTCTTTATCTTATTTTAATTACTTAATTACCAATTTACTTAATTAACCTTGATATATATGCTTTAAAATCACCTAATAAATCTCCATATTTGTCCACTCAACATGTCAATGGTTTAATTACAACATAAACCATCTAACCATTTAATTTCATAGCTAATAAACCCCTTTAGCTTAGAGAACTCCAGTTTTGCACCTTTTGCAATTTAGTCCTTTTTATCGAATTAAGCATGCAAACAGTAAAATTTCTTAACGAAAATTTTAAACTATATTACTAACATGCTGTAGACACTAAAATAATAATAAAATATATATTTTGACATCAAATTTGTGGTCTCAAAACCAGTATTCCAATTTCTCTAAAAACTAGCTGTTACACTAGGTCTGATAAACCTATGAAATCATTTAGGTAAGAATTAACCAAAAATTTGTATTGTCTATCCACGAACCCCTTAACCCAATTTGGTCTGGACTGTGAGGTCCAGAGATAAGTAGTTTGTAACACCCCAAACCCAGTCAATACGCCACGACCGAATCTGGTATGTCACTAAGGAAAATATTTTTGAAAGAATCGGATTAACAATTAAATTTTGTGAAAAACTCTTTGAAATTCTTTATTTGTCGAAAATAAGTTAAAACTGAGATTTACTTTGAATTACATAAAACTTAAAAACTTAGTTGATGAATCATAGGATAGAAAACATTTATACCTTGTTAAGATAATTTGAAATATCACTTTGAAAATCCGTTTGCAATTGAGTATAGAAACTTGAATTTTGGAAATCACTTAATTTGTTGAAAACACTTAACTTGTAATGTTTTCTATCGAACTATTCCTATTACCCGATGGTAAGATTTTTAAAACCATTATGAGTTTTTAGTTTAGAAAACTTTGAGCTCAATTTTTAGATTAACCAAGTGACATGCTTAAACATGTTTAGAATAAATCCCAAAGCATATAAATAATCCAAAACATAAATTAAAGAGGCCTTATTACAAATCCACAAAATATGAAAACCCAAATTAAAATATAGTACCCCAAATGGAAGTTCATGTAAAACCAAACTTTATTGCATGGCCTCCACGAGTTCATCCGGCTCCACATCCGCGATCTCACGAATCACCCGAAAATATAAGGGAGAAGGTGAGTCACCAAGACTCAAAGGCATATTCCTCTCCCCGTAAATACCACATACTTACACAAATATAACAAGGCAACATATATGTATAATGCACCCAACCTAGCCATCCATAACTCCTTTTCTACCACGTGTGGTACCAACCCACTGGTGGTGCCAAACCACTGGTGTCCAAAGACACAAATGTGATACCAAATCACTGGTGGCCGTAGTCACGAATAATCCATCTGTGGGGCCAACCCACGCGTGATACCAAATCACCGCGCATTTATCCCATATCTCAAAAGTGGGGCCAACCCACGGTGGAGTTAATCCACAGGGACGAGTCGCTATGAGGTGCCAAACCTCCGTGTCCAAAGACACGAATGTGATACCAAATCACCGGTGGTGCCAAACCATCGGTCCAAGACACGACCGCAAGTTGTGGGGCCAACCCACGGTGATACCAAATCACCGCGATTTATCCCATATCTCAAAAGTGGGGCCAACCCACGGTGGAGTTAATCCACGTGGACGAAGTCGCCATGAGGTGCCAAACCTCCGTGTCCGAAGACACGAATGTGATACCAAATCACCGGTGGTGCTAAACCACCGTGTCCAAGACACGAATCATCAAGTTGTGGGGCCAACCCACGGTGATTCCAAATCACCGCGCATTTATCCCATATCTCAAAAGTGGGGCCAACCCACGGTGGAGTTAATCCACGTGGACGAGTCGCCTGAGGTGCTAAACCTCCGTGTCCAAGACACGAATGTGATACCAAATCACCGTGGTGCTAAACCACCGTGTCCAAGACACGATATCAATCTTCCCCCTCCTCTCATATTGCCCATACCAATGCAATATATAAACAAGTCATGTCAATAAACTTTGATGTGTATCTCATAACGAATATATCATAAATCGTAGATCATGATTTCAATCCACATGTATTAACAACATATTGAAACGGACTTACCCGATCCTCATTCATACCATCATGGTATCATATCCAGATCTCATCGATTTACCCACTTTCATAATATGATTAGTTATAACACACATAAATACATATATTAACTAAGTTATAAAGTGTGTAAGATACACACCTTTCACCAAAGCAATAACTAACGTCCAAGATCCGATCTACCACTAGATCACCTTGTCCTACAATCGCCAATATTAAGATTATGAACAAAGGCCATTCGGCCATAACACTAAATCCTGTATAATTATCCTTCAAAACCAAGTCTTACCTAAACTTACCCAAAACGATTGTCAACGGATCGAGACTTAGATTGATTGCTTCCAACGTCCAAGAGCCTAAAAGAAATCGGTTTCTAAGAATGATTAGAACCTTGCAAACCAATGCCCATAGATTCGGCCTTAGTCCACAAGAATATAACATAGAGACGAGAAAAGAGTTGAAGAAGAAACGGCCAAGAACACTTACCCTTTTCCAAAATCGATTGAAGAAAAATCAAAGAGAGTCTACCCTTGAATATTCGCCAAAAATAATACTAAAAGGAAGTAGAAAATTCTGCTATGGTGAAGTGAAAAGAAAAGAGAAATAGAATGGTAATGGATGTTTATACTTTGAGTGAAAGAAAAAGAAATGGAATTTGAGATGGGTAAAGATTCGGCCAAGAGAGGATGAAAGAAAATGTGATTAAAAAAAAGTCAAATGAAGAAAAGAGAGATGTGGGAGAGAGGTTCTCTACCAAACACTATTTTGGCAAAGAAGAAAAGTGCACAAAAGTTCCAATGTTGTTTCGGTTTCAAGAGGACAATTGAAAGAAGAGAAATGGTATTTGGTTCACACAAAATAAGGCTAAAACCAAATGCAAAAATTGCACCAAAATGCACAATAACATTCGCCAAAGAGAGTGTTTTTGGAGAGGGAAAACAAAATGCAAAAAGATGTTCAAAAGGAAAAAATTGACCAACTATTCCCAAAGCTACTTACAAAATTCGCCACCCCTAGACACCCATGCCGCCCACATTCATCCACTAAAGGCCTAGGATTACTTTCCAAAACATCCTCCATATTCCATGCCTTTTGTCCCTCTTAATACCATAACTTCAAGATTCTTTTCCCAACATCATGTTTTCCTTAAACAAAATTCAACTTACCAAAAGAAATAGTCCAATCTATCATAAACATAGGTTGACCGACCATCAATGCTAGAACAAAAATAAAGTCTTTAAAAAAATGTTTTCCATGATACTCAACCTCTAACCTCAAGCCACCTTTCAAGCTCCTTAACCAACTTGCCACTTACTCCTCTTATGCTTTAATTTAACACTTAAATTAACTTAAGTGCTAAGTTTACTTAATCCACTTCATTAAATAAACCATACTAAAATTTATTCTAGCTTCCTAAATAAAATCAAGCCTTCATAAGACTATGCTAACACACAAAATTCATACCCAAACCAACACAATGTGATACTCAAATTTTAGGATATTACAATTCTACCTCCTAAAAAAATTTCGTCCTCGAAATTACCCGCTCAAAAGAGTTGAGGGTACTGCCGCCTCATTGCATCCTCCTGCTCCCACGTAGCTTCTTCCACGCCATGATTCCTCCATAAAACCTTCACTAAAGGAACGGACTTCCTACGCAAAACTTTCACATCTCGATCTAGAATCGCATGTGTTCTTCTTCTACCGCCGATCCGGCTCACCTCTATTTCCTCTACCGCCACAACATGCGATGGATCGTAACGATAAGCGTTTAAGCATGGATACATGGAACACATCGTGAATCGACTCACTCGATGGCAACTCGAGCCGATAGGCTACCGGTCCCACTTATCTCAACACCTTATACGGTCCAATGAACCTTGGACTTAACTTGCCTTTTCTCCCAAATCTTAACACTTTCTTCCATGGCGAGACCTTCGTAAAAACTTTGTCACCCACGGCAAACTCTATATCCTCCGCTTGAGATCGGTGATATGACTTCCGCCTATCCAAGCTTCCTTCGACATGAGCCTAAATCATCTTAACCTTATCCTCGCCTCTACAACCAACTCGGTCCTAACATCCGACGCCACCCAACTCGCCCAACATGTAGGCGTATGACACCTCCTACCATACAACGCCTCATATGGTGCCATCTTAATGCTTGCTTGGTAACTATTGTTGTATGCGAACTCACCTAACGGCAAAAAACTTTTCCTAGCATGCCTCGGAAGTCCAAAACACATCCTCTCAAAGATATCCTCTAAAATCTGAATAACCCTTTCCGATCGCCTGGCCGATCGTGGATGAAATGCGGTATCAAATCCAATCGCGCACCAAGCCCGATGTAACGCTCTCCAAAACCTTGATGTAAATCTAGGATCTCTATCTCGAGATGATCGACACCGCACACCGCAACCTCACTATTTCCGCTACATACAACTTAGCTAACCTCTGCTTAATAATCCATCCTCACTGAATGAAATGAGCTAACTTAGTCGACGATCCATAATCACCCAAATCGAATCCTTCTTACTAGGTGTAAGAGGTAATCCACCGACAAAGTCCATAGTGATCCTTTCCCACTTCCATCGTGGAATCTTCACCTACCGAAGTAACCTGCATTTCAGAATCGATGCTCGCTTTGACTACCGACACGCCGACATTTACCCACAAACTCGCCATTACTCACGCTTTAGACTCGCCACCAAAATCGCTTCTCTTAAATCCCGATACATCTTGCTTCCTCCAGATGCATAGCATATGGGTCAATTATGTGCATCCCGAAGAATCCTTTGCCTCAACTCAACATCCTTCTAGATACAAGCTCTCCCTTTAAAACACAAGATGACTCCATTGCTGGACAAACTATATTCCTCTAAACCTCCGCTCAACCCGCAACCTCCGATCATTTAAACCATCATCCTCTAACCGCTTCTCCTTGATTTGTTTCTAACCAAGTCGGCTTGACTTGTAGTTCAAACAAAAAGACTCCCATCGTCATATAAGCTAAGACGAGCAAACATCGATCTTAAGTCGACACAACCTTACGGCTCAACGCGCGCCCGCCACTATGTTAGCTTTACCCGATGGTACTCAATCGAATGTCAGAGTCCTTCAACAACTCAATCCATCTACGCCGCCTTAAGTTCAAATCCTTCCGAGTCAAAAGATACTTAAGACTCTTGTGATCCGTAGACTATCGACTTCTCTCCGCATAAATAATGTCTCCATATCTTCAAAGCAAAACCACAAGCAGCCTAATTCCAAGTCATGCGCTCGGATAATTAACCTCATGTGGTCTCAATCACGAGATGCATAAGCCACTACCTTCCTTCTTGCATCAAGACACATCCCAAACCAAGATGTGATGCATCACAAGAAACCGTGAATTCCTTGCCTGCCTCAGTTGAATCAAACCCGAGCTTCATCTGTGAATCTTCTTCAACTTGTCGAAACTTCCTTGTCGCTTCTCTGCCACACAAATGGAACTCCTTTCTCAATAACTTGGTCATAGGTGCTGCTATCAAAGAAAATCCTCTACAAATCTTCTGTAATACCCCGCTGCACCTAGAAAACTCCGAATCTCACCACCGACTTAGGCGACTTCCAATCCAACATCGCCTCAATCTTCCGAGGATCCACTCTAATCCTCTCACCGATACTACGTGACCCAAGAAAGTCACCTCCCTAAGCCGTAACTCGCACTTACTAAATTTGGCGTGCATAACCGCTTTTCCTCGACCGCAACACTACTCGCAAATGCGCATCATGCTCCTCCTCCGACTTTGAGTATACCAAAATATCGCCTATAAATACCACAACAAATCGGGTCCAAAAATCTGCTGGAATACTCGATTCATCATATCCATAAATGCAAATGCAAGCTAGTCAACCCAAACGGCATCACCGTAAATTGTAGTGCCCATACCGAGTACGGTAAGCCGCCTTATGGATATCACCTCTTTCACCTTTAGCCGATGATATCCGCATCTTAAATCAATCTTGAGAAAACCGCGCCTCTTTAAGTCGATCAAACAAGTCATCTATCCTCGCAAAGGATACTTGTTTTTGATTGTCACTTATTCAATCAAGCGTAGTCTATACACATTCGCATCTTACCATCTTTCTTCTTGACAAAAGTACCGGCGCTCCCCATGGCGAACCACTTGGTCGAATGAAACTTCGATCCAACAACTCCCCGAACTGGGCCTTTAATTCCATCAATTCCTTCTTTGGTGCCATCCTATATGGAGCTATAGACACCGGCGCTGCTCCGGCAATGTGATCTATACCAAATTCAACTTCACTGGCCCGCAGGTAGTCCCTAAGTTCTTCAGAAATACGCCAACATATTCCTTTACCGCTCGGACATTCCCCACATTAGACTCTCTTAGCCTCCAACGCACACACATGAACCACGAATGCCTCACACTCTTCCTAACCAACTTCACAGCCTTTTCAACGCAGATACCACGCTGATAGATAATCTCTTCTATTACCTATCATGACCACCTCTTCGCCCCTCAATCGACTTCAAAACCATGCGCTTAGCAACAAGAATCCAAACTTGCTTGGTACTTGACCAACCAACCCATCCCAAGTATCGATCAAACTCTCAAATGGCAATTCCATCGATCAGCTACGAACACTACCCCTTGGAGTTCTAGGGGTACATCTCTATACAAACTTATTTACTTCTACAGAGTGACCTGCAGGGCTAAGCACTCGTCATCTTCCTAGAAGTAGTCTCGAGTCTAGATTCATAGTCTCTACTATGCTACTCGGCAACATACGAATGTGTCGAACCCGCATCTATCAAAGCAAATATATGGTTCACCAAAGATTAAGAACGCACGGCTATGACGTCCGGCAAGGCCACCCTCCTCTCGATGCCTCACGCATACACCAAACCAGCCGTCTTTTGCCTCGTTGTTGCCAAAGACGCCTCGCTAGACGCCTCGACGACCTTGACCGTAACCATTACCTCCTCTACCATTACCACGACCTCTCTCGTGGTGGCGGTCCCTCATTTCTCGAATCGAGCACGACCTTGACCTCGAATCGATTCCCCGCTAGCTTACGTGGACGCCTCTCTCACACGATGATCCAAATGAGCCACACTCAAACATTCTTTCCTCCGGTCCAACATTCGCCCCAATGATATTTCCAACATCGGTTACACCATGCCGTCCCCTCGACAGCGCAATGTGCCCTCCTGCATCGATTCGGTCCACTTTCCCTAGCCCTCTTTTGAGAATTACCGGCCGATCCCGATGATCCGTAACCTCTCTTATGCTTGTTCCGGCCAGAACTCGCTTTGCAGATTCCTTTTGATTCCTTCTTGCTATATTAGCCTTTTCAACCAAAGCAAGAAACTCTCGCCCCCCGATGTGGAGCAATCAACAATCTCACACTGCCCTCAAACCATCTTCGAATCGAACACATCGCTCGTGTTCGATGCCACAATACCTCCAAAGATACCGGCTCGCTTTAAAATTCCGCCTCATATTCTCGATACGGACTTATTACCTTGGACCGAACTCGAAATGCCTTACGCCGCACATCAATGTAATTAGACCCGACGATTTCGCTTATATACGCCGCCTTGAAATAATCCCAAGTGAGATCCTCCGCCGCAAAGACCATTCTGCATCGTGAGCCACCATTGATATGACTCATCCCGAAGAAGCGATACGATTCCTTTCACCTTGTCCTCGCACTCAAATCCAAGTCATCCATGATTCGCCCGTCGCTTCTATCCAATATTCACCCGACCGGGAACTACGCTCAAACACTCGAAATACCTCCGCTCCATTGGATCGAGTCGCTCGTGATACGGGATTTCCGAACTCCGTGCTCTCCACCTATTCCAGCCTACCCTTTCAAGAACTCGCAAAGATCGCCGAGAGACATCAGCGTCATCCCCGCTTGATCCTCGTTGCTCAACTCTAAATCGATGGTGGGGGGGTAGTGGTACCTCATTTTTGGATCCTTGAGCCGACCTCACCGGCTCGCATACGCCCATCCTACCTCTCGACCACGCCCACGCATAACACGACCTCGACCACGAGTACTCATATCTAAAGTCTCGACTTATCCGATTTAAAAGCTGCTATGCATTAGTCATTATTCCACTTTCTTTAAAGCACGCTTTATGAATAATTTTAATAAGAAATTGTTTCATGAGTACATTCAACCTATAGTTTGGGTCTTTAGAGTAGTTCCTACTACTATACAAATAGTGCCAACATCATCATATCATATCATCAAAATCAACAATTTGATGTACTTACTGTATGGCGATTGATGTCTGAGACTCGGGCCATGCCTTTCTAACCATATAATTTTCAACAAAAACATTTTAAAATTCATTCTTTAAAACATGTTGGGCCTCGGGCCCACAAATGAGCTTTTGAACTTGGCTCGATACCAATTTGTAACACCCCAAACCCGGTCAATACGCCTACGATCAACTGTATGTCACTAAGGAAAATATTTTTGAAAGAATCTGATTAACAATTAAATTTTGTGAAAAACTCTTTGAAGTTCTTTATTTGTCGAAAATAAGTTAAAACTTAGATTTACTTTGAATTACATAAAACTTAAAAACTTAGTTGATGAATCATAGGATAGAAAACATTTATACCTTGTTAAGATAATTTGAAATATCACTTTGAAAATCCGCTTGCAATTGAGTATAGAAACTTGAATTTTGGAAATCACTTAATTTGTTGAAAACACTTAACTTGTAATGTTTTCTATCGAACTATTCCTATTACCCGATGGTAAGATTTTTAAAACCATTGCGAAGTTTTTAGTTTAGAAAACTTTGAGCTCAATTTTTAGATTAACCAAGTGACATGCTTAAACATGTTTAGAATAAATCCCAAAGCATATAAATAATCCAAAACATAAATTAAAGAGGCCTTATTACAAATCCATAAAATATGAAAACCCAAATTAAAATATAGTACCCCAAATGGAAGTTCATGTAAAACCAAACTTTATTGCATGGCCTCCTCGAGTTCATCCGCCCACATTCGCGATCTCACGAATCACCTGAAAATATATATGGAGAAGGTGAGTCACCAAGACTCAAAGCATATTCCTCTCCCGGTAAATACCACATACTTACACAAATATAACAAGGCAACATATATGTATAATGCACCCAACCTAGCCATCCATAACTCCTTTTCTACCCCGTGGTACCAAACCACCGTGGTGCTAAACCACCGTGTCCAAAGACACAAATGTGATACTAAATCACCGTGACCGTAGTCACGAATAATCCATCTGTGGGGCCAACCCACGTGTGATACCAAATCACCGCGCATTTCGATCCCATATCTCAAAACTAGGGCCAACCCACTGGTGGAGTTAATCCACAGTGGACGAGTCGCTATGAGGTGCCAAACCTCCTCGTGTCCAAGACACGAATGTGATACCAAATCACCGGTGGTGCTAAACCATTGGTGTCCAAAGACACGAATCATCAAGTTGTAGGCCAACCCACGCGGTGATACCAAATCACCGCGCATTTATCCCATATCTCAAAAGTGGGGCCAACCCACGGTGGAGTTAATCCACGTGGACGAAGTCGCTATGAGGTGCCAAACCTCCGTGTCCAAGACACGAATGTGATACTCAAATCACCGTGGTGCTAAACCACCGTGTCCAAGACACGATATCAATCTTCCTCCTCTCATATTGCCTATACCAATGCAATATATAAACAAGTCATGTCAATAAACTTTGATGTGTATCTCATAACGAATATATCATAAATCGTAGATCATGATTTCAATCCACATGTATTAACAACATATTGAAACGGACTTACCTAATCCTCATTCATACCATCATGGTATCATATCCAGATCTCATCGATTTACCCACTTTCATAATATGATTAGTTATAACACACATAAATACATATATTAACTGTTATAAAGTGTGTAAGATACACACCTTTCACCAAAGCAATAACTAACGTCCAAGATCCGATCTACCACTAGATCACCTTGTCCTACAATCGCCAATATTAAGATTATGAACAAAGGCCATTCGCCATAACACTAAATCCCGTATAATTATCCTTCAAAACCAAGTCTTACCTAAACTTACCCAAAACGATTGTCAACGGATCGAGACTTAGATTGATTGCTTCCAACGTCCAAGAGCCTAAAAGAAATCGGCTTCTAAGAATGATTAGAACCTTGCAAACCAATGCCCATAGATTCGCCTTAGTCCACAAGAAAATAACATAGAGACGAGAAAAGAATTGAAGAAGAAACGCCAAGAACACTTACCCTTTTCCAAAATCGATTGAAGAAAATCAAAGAGAGTCTACCCTTGAATATTCGCCAAAAATAATACTAAAAGGAAGTAGAGAAAATCTCGCTATGGTGAAGTGAAAAGAAAAGAGAAATAGAATGGTAATGGATGTTTAAACTTTGAGTGAAAGAAAAGAAATGGAATTTGAGATGGGTAAAGATTCGCCAAGAGAGGATGAAAGAAAATGTGATTAAACAAAAGTCAAATGAAGAAAAGAGAGATGGGAGAGAGAGGTTCGCCAAACACTATTTTGCCAAAGAAGAAAAGTGCACAAAAGTTCCAATGTTGTTTCTGCTTTCAAGAGGACAATTGAAAGAAGAGAAATGGTATTTGGTTCACACAAAATAAGGTTAAAACTAAAAGCAAAAATTGCACCAAAATGCACAATAACATTCGCCAAAGAGAGTGTTTTTGGAGAGGGAAAACAAAAATGCAAAAAGATGTTCAAAAGGAAAAAATTGACCAACTATTCCCCCAAAGCTACTTACAAAATTCGCCACCCCTAGACACCCATGCCATTCCCACATTCATCCACTAAAGGCCTAGGATTACTTTCCAAAACATCCTCCATATTCCATGCCTTTTGTCCCCTCTTAATACCATAACTTCAAGATTCTTTTCCCCAACATCATGCTTTCCTTAAACAAAATTCAACTTACCAAAAGAAATAGTCCAACCTATCATAAACATAGGTTGACCGACCATCAATGCTAGAACAAAAATAAAGTCTTTAAAAAAAAATGTTTTCCATGATACTCGAACCTCTAACCTCAAGCCACCTTTCAAGCTCCTTAACCAACTTGCCACTTACTCCTCTTATGCTTTAATTTAACACTTAAATTAACTTAAGTGCTAAGTTCACTTAATCCACTTCATTAAATAAACCATACTAAAATTTATTCTAGCTTCCTAAATAAAATCAAGCCTTCATAAGACTATGCTAACACACAAAATTCATACCCAAACCAACACAATGTATACTCAAATTTTAGGATATTACATAGTTCTTTCTGCACTCAAGTAGTTTAGTGGAAGATCGAGAGATCCTGCTAGGTTAACGATTAGTTGATTGAATAAAACTTGTAATAGGAATTAGTTATGACCTCCAAAGCAAATTAGTCTCCAATGCTTAGATTTTATTGAGTCAACATATTAGTTCTTTAGTTTTGTTCCTTTATGCAATTTTATTTATTTTCTTATAAAAACAAATTATTTTCCTTTTATGTTTTATTGTATTATAATTTATTTAAATTACTAATTAATTCTATTAACATTTATATTTTTATTAATTTAGTACTCACCTCCATTGGGTACGACTCTCGGAGTACTCACCTACTTCGTTGTAAAAACTATATTACAACATGAATATTATACTTTCAGACATCCCCTTGAATTCCATATATTTTATAGTAGTATTCATACTCTCAACGTTAGTACGTTGGGAGATGGTCATTCTAATGTTACGTTGCATCCTTGGTTTGAGAAATATATTTCTTGATTTTTTTTTAGTTCATCTAGTCAAATACATTTGAGAATGCCTCCTAAGAGGACTAGAAGAACTAATGAACAAGAGGCACTAGTGGTTGTGAATCGCTCAAACTTTTCAAACCCGGACGTCAAATTTTTTCTTAGAACTTCAAGGATAGAAGTTCATACAAGAGAGGGTTTTTGAACCAATGATGGTCTTTTGTACAAAAATTTGGCCGTTGGTCCAATACCATAGGTGGGAATGATTTTGCATAACCCCTAAAGACCCTACTATAATCCCTATAGTACAAGAATTTCACGTATGATTCGGGGATAGGGAGTCTAGGAGACCATATGATGCTGTTTGGGAAAAGGTTCCCGTACGGGGCATAGATATGCATGTCATCCCTAGGGAAATTTGTGAATTTTATAATGCTCCGTATTATGAATCCAATTTTGTGGAAAACATTGATTTAGAATAATTTAGGGATATTAATATAGATAACCTTATAAACTATCTAACAGAAGGTAGGGGTGAATAGAAGCATCACCTAGGTACTGATATTCCCACTTCCTTTAATCAAGAAATTATATTTCCTATTGCAAAAATGTGGATGCAATTTTTATATACCCGAATTACTATTACTGTAACATTGCAAAGTAGGGCCTAGAAGTTGAGCCTGGCGAACAGAGGTCGCCAGTGGCTTTGGAGAAGCAGGGTTTGCCAGTGTGTTTAGTGAACTATGATCGCCAATAGGCCTAAAGAGTTGGTGTTAGCCAGAAGACTCGACAAGCTAGAGTTCGCCAGAAGGTTTGGCGAGCTGGTATATGTCAGCAAGATTAGCAAGATGGTATACGCCAGCAAGATTGGCGAGATGGTGTGCTCTAATACGTTTGGTGAGATAGTGTTGGATAGTTGGTCTGGCGAGTAGGTGTTTGCCAGTAAGCTTGGCAAAGCAAGGATTGCTAGTGGGCCTAGCGAACTGGGGTTGCCAGTGGGCCTTATGAACTGTGATAGTTATTTTGGGTCGAGAGTCAATAGTAGGAGTAGCTGAAGGGTAATTATACCAAAATTAGGAAGCCAACTTATTTTACAACACTATTCATGCACATAACTTCTTTCCTACTTCTACTGCAACTAGGGTATTCTAAGAACATTAGAAAACTTGGTCCTATAAATTAAGCCCTTTCCATTAGAAATATCATATTTTGATATGCAACAAAATTCTCTAAAATTCATCATCGATTATTCTGTTACCAAATTTTAAGAACCCACACTTAGCTCTTAGGATTTAAGGAAAGATTCTATTTCTCTGTCATGTTTAGAAGTAATTAAGAAAGGTTAGCAAACAAGGTAACTAGGTTCACCAAAAGGTTGGCATGTACGAACCTAGGGTCGTTTGTAATTATGTAGGAGTTTTCATGTTCTTTTTCTATTTGTAACTTTTGTATGTTCATGAAATTGTAAAAAATTTATCTGATAGTAAGTATTTGTGAACAAGACTTCGCATAAGTATGGCGAACCCTGTTCGCAAGTTTTATGACTTTGCTAAAGTCTTGTTTAACTTATGTTTTGTACGTGCTTTGTGGTTATTCTTTCCTTTATATTCACTGAGTTCGCAAGAGCTCACACATTCCTTTCTAAATGCTACATATAGTTAGATAGCATGGTGAGCAACGATGAGGTGGGTGATCCAGAAAGCCTAAATGCTGAAAAGGTGATACAAGAGAGCTCTGTATTTAAAGCAATATGAGAATTATGCATGGGCTTAGAGATATCTTTCTGATTGTGTAACACCCCAAAATTTTAACTTTGATTTCGTGTATGTGTGACACACAATGTCTATCTGCTTCAGTGGTTATGTGTTCTGGGTGTGTGTGAGAGGTCCCAAGTTCAAGCCTTACTTGGGCAAATTTTGGTATTTTTTATAAATAAAGCCTTAACCTTGTGCAAAGGGCTTAAGTTTAATTGTTGGTAAGTTTACATCAGAATGGGCCTCGCTGTCCGTGGTTAAGTGGAGTGTTGGAGTGTTGGAGGTCATGTGTTCAATTCTCTGTGATGGCGTGGAGACAGTTGTTTTGCTCCACTTTCGTAAAGAGTTGTGTTGGGGAAAATTCTAAGTAGTTGTGTTTTAGTGGGTTAATAGGAGTGATTTTAGCAGATAATTGGGGAGAGGTTATCGTAAAATAACTGATTATCTTTTTTGCAAAAAAAGAGAGAGTAAAGTTTCTGCTTTCTCTAATTCCCTAAACTTTTCTCAAGTTTTCTTCTTCTTTTTTTCCTCCTCCGCCGATTCTTTCCCCTAGTTGTCGCTAAATTTCCATTATTTTTCCCCTTCCATTTCTTTCTCTTTTTCCAATTGATTCAGCTTGTTCATCGTTGGTTGCGTGTGTTCTGTAAGTAACGATTTTGTCTATTGTTAATCGCTCTCGCTAATCTCTAAAGGGGGATTCTTTTAGTGTTTAGGAGTTAATCAATGGGTTGGTGGTTTTGAATTGACGCTGTGATTGTGCTAAGTCATGTTTACTCAAGCGAGGTAAGGGTTTTGATAGGTTTTTAGTCGAGTTCCTTCCAAAATTGGTTGATTAAAAATGAATTAAGTGATTAATCTGGAGATATGTTGGTCGATTTTTAGATTCTGGAGGCTTAGGAGTGCTTACGCATCAGAAACGATACCATGTGTGTACCCAAAACGCAGAAAACGAGAATCGACGAAAAATCAAAACTACTTGTTGTTGAGAAATAAGAGAAATAAGAGAAAATGATGCAAAAAATTGTAGAGAAAGGAAATAAGGGTGTTATAAACTTGGAAATCAACATTTTGCACTAAAATAGTTTTGGACAAAGATCGTAGAGTCTAACTTTGAAAAATCATCAAAAATATTAGGAAATGAGTTAGAGATTGAATAAATATGAAATTAAATTTTATTGAGTCTAGTTTCTCATGAAAGAAACAGTGTAAGCAATGGAATTGTAAATCATGAGATATAATAAATTTTGTGAGACAGGGTTAGAATGATTTTGGGTTCCCTATTCTCACTTAGGAAAATCATAAAAAATTTAAAAATAATTAGGGGCTTAAATTTATATGTTTAAATCCTTAATGAGTATATTTTCAAGAGAAACAAATGGAAACATCATCCGAATTCCGTACTAAGAGATAAATAATTTTTAGTATGGAAAGGATGAGGCTATCAAACAAATGTATCAGTGGATAACTTTAAAGATTTTACTGTTCTTATTTGATAAACTATAAATTCTAAAAATTTTATGGTAGAAAGGTACTTGATCCTAGTTTCAAAAACATCAAGCTGATCTTAATTTTGAATTCTCAGATCTCAAGATATAAATAATTTAGTGATAATGACTCAAGTAGACAGCTTTGAATGAACATATAAGTAAATAGTGAAAACATATATGAGTATTGAGCAAGCATGGGTTACTTTAAAAATGGATCACAGGGCCAAGGCCAATTTGGGCCGAGTTGGCCACACGGCCGTCTGGGCCCACACGGGTAGATCACATGGGCATGTGGGCCCATTTTTACCGAAATGTTTTTAAGGTTGTACGGGTCGCCCAAGTCGACTGTGAACCTACTATAGGGTCGGTAAGTGCTACTTAGACCCCTAAATGTGTGAAATTGACTGAACGATATCTGTACTGGATATGTTAATATCTGAACTGAATATATGTATTGAAATTGCATAATAGCATGTCATCCATTATGTGTTGCATTGCATTGGGTTGGGGGTTGTTATTCGGAGGAAGTGTACTGAAAGGCTTTAAGCCTAATTTATCAAGTGTTTCACCGCAACCTATCAGATTGCACCGCATCCGATACTACTTGGAGTGTAGGGATGGGTGGGTTGATTGATAAACTGAAATAGTAACATATTTTAAACCCACATTTAGTATGCTTTTGGATGAATTATCCCTTATTTTATATAATTTGGTGCTCTTAATCCTTTCTTTTCATAACTTATACTTAGGAAAGCACCCAAGAATAAAAAGAACGAGAAACGGGCTCAAAACGGACCAAAATGGGCCAAGGATGAAATCGACATGGCCTGGACTAAATCTCACATGGCTGTGCCTCCTCAATATACTAGAACACACCCGACATCGATCTACACGCGTGTCCTCATTAGAAGTCCGAACACGGCCCGCCACGATTCATACGGGCGTGCTATGGCCGTGCTCTCCGCTGGAGAAGAGCAATTTCATTCAAGAAAGGATACTTAGGGGCAAAGAAACCTATTTCAAAAGCCTATAAATACACCCTAATTATGACTTAAAAGGGGGGGCCCAAAGCCATCGCTTAGGGCGCCTTGCTAGGCCGTAGAAGGCAGATTTGTGGGGATTCACTCAGTGATAGCCAGCTGATCCATCTCAAGAAGCCGAAATTCTACTCAAGACTTGAGGATCTCCTCTTCAATTCCTTCAGGGGTTTTAGGATTTCTTATGTTTTGTTTTATCTTTTCTTCCGAGATGTTTTTCTTCATCAAGATGAACTAAACCCTTCAGATACTTCGGCGGGGATGAAACCTAGATGAATCTTGTTATTGTTTTCTAAATTATATGATAAATACTTGATTTGTTCTTAATTATGTGTGCTTAATTCTTGTGTTGATATTTCACTGATATTAATTCAAGTCGAATGTGCTTAGGTGGTGGAGAAAAAGTCCCCGCTAAGAGTAGATCTAGCATAATTAAGCTGGAGTTGATCATGCGCCAGAGATAGGGGTGACGAGATTTTGCCTGATTAGGGTGAAACCTAAAATGGGATGTCCATAGATCGATTTATCGCTATTCTAGGGGTTATTATTTGAGAAAGAGATTTTCGTTAATTAAACTAGGTTAGACGTTATTCGCCTCGAGAGAGGGTTTAATATACGTTAGGAGTCCTACGGATCAAGTCAAGTGAATAAATCGTATGGTTCAAAGGTTAGATAACAAGTGAAGTATAGGTGGATCTTCCTTGGGTGTCGCCTTAATCAACCGAGTTTTTCCCAAGTTATTCTCCCAATTTCATTCTTCTTTGTCTTAGAATTTTTAGTTTAATAGTTAATTAATTTAGACTAGATAAACAACTTCACTTATTTTAGGCTAAATAATAAAAAGAAAGTTAGTATTAGTACTTTTAGTTCCTTTGGGTTCGACAATCCGGTCTTGCCTAAGCTATACTACTGTTCGATAGGTGCACTTGCCTCAATTGTTGTCATAGTTAGTTTCCAGGTTCGATCATTCTCATTATAAATTTTAAAACTCTGACTTCACAGCGATCAAGTTTTTGACGCCGTTGCCGGGGAACTAAAATATTAAGAAAGCTCTATTTTTATTACTTAGCCATTATTATTTTTATTTATTTTTTGCAATTTACTTTTATTTTTAAGTTTAAATTTTAACTTTGCTAAATTTTTCTTTCTTTCTTTTCCTAGTAGGTACCTCTAGTTTATGAATAGAAGGAACCCAAGAGGACCACTAGTATACGATAGTGATATTGAAGCTACCGCTCGTAGAAATCGCAGAGAAATTAGGCGAGCCCTAAATTTCCAAGAAGAAGAGCGAGAAGACAGATCTAATCCTATCAAGGGATGGACGAAAATAACCCACCACCACAAGATGCGGCAGAAAAATAATGCTCCGCAGACTATGTATGATTATGCTAAACCTCATTTAATGTGAGCAGTAATCAAGTATAGTTAGGCTCGCTATAGTCATGCTAATAATTTTGAATTAAAGCCTAACACTATACAAATGATTCAACAATTTGTTCAATTTAATGGTTTGCAGTGATCTAAGATCCAAACACTCATATAGCTAATTTTTTAGAGTTCTCGCGATACCTTCAAAATAAATGGCGTTTCGATGATGCCATAAGGCTTCTGCTATTTCCTTTTCATTAAGGAATAAAGCCAAATAAAGGTTAAACTGTTACCACGAGGGTCAATCACCACATGGGATCAAATGACCGAAAAATTTTATTAAAATATTTCCCATCTACCAAAACGCCAAATTACTTAAATGATATCTCTTCTTTTGTGCGTATGGATTTAGAGACATTATATGACGCATGGGAGAGATATAAGGATCTCTTGAGAAGGTGTCCGCACCATGGTTTACCCTTGTGGCTCCAAGTCCAAACCTTCTATAACTGTAAACCTTTCAATGAGGCAACTAATTGATTTAGTCGATGGAACCCCAACAATGTAACTTCTAAAGCAAATTTTTACGAGTTCATAGAGGAGATGTCACCAATAACTATCGCTGGCAAAGTTACAAGGAGCAAACCAACAAAATCCGCCGAGTTTTCAACATCGATGCAAGAAACCATGCTATCAACACAGTAGAGATGATGAATAGAAAGCTTGATAGTTTGTGTTCTTCGCAGCACATCCAAAGAATGCAAAGGCGACGCAAGTGGAACTGTGGAGAATCCTGAGTACCCACCCTACCAACCGAGCACCGAGAGCGAACAGATGAACTATATAGGTAACAATTTCAGATCCAATAATAACCCATATAGTAATAATTATAATCCAGTTGGAAGAACCAATCAAATTTTTCGTGGGAGGTCAAGGAAATCAAGGAAATCAAAGACAAAGAACCTCCTCAAAATTTTCAAAATCAGCCCTACCCACGTGGAGAAGAAGTCGAATCTTAAAGAGATGCCGATAAGATTCATGGCATCCACGTAAAACTGCTCTCCAAGACACCGAAACCACCCTTAAGACTCCAACAAGCATCGATCAAAAGGATCGAGAACCAAGTTGGAGAACTTAATAAGTCGGGCTGGGAAATTACTTAGTCGGGCTTGGGCAACTTATCGAGATAGTTTCAAATTCAATCGAGATTTTTTCTAAAGGAACAGTAATGTGTAAAGGCAAAGCATAATCGAGAAGTGGAAAGGAGTTAGTCGAACCAAAAAAACGCATGAAGATGACAAAGAAAAGGATGAGGAGTTGAGGATGTAACTCAAAGGCGCAAAGAAAAGAAACCATCAATCCCATACCCAAAGAAAGTTGAAGAAAGACCGATTAGATGCCCAATACGGTAAATTTCTTGAACTTTTTAAACAAGTGCATATTAACTTACCCTTTGTTGAAGCCATTTCACAGATGCCGACATACGCAAAATTCTTAAAAGAACTCCCGATTTAATAAAAGGAAGCTTGAAGAAGTATCAACAAAGGGAGCTTAATGAAGAATGTTCACCATCCTCCAAAACAAGCTACCAACCAAATTAAAAGACCTGTGAAGTTTTACTATTCCATGTTTAATTGGTAGTTTAAATATTAAGAAAGCATTAGCTGATCTAGGTGCCAGATTAATTTAATGCCTTATAAAATGTTTAAACAACTAGATCTAGGGGGAACCAAAACCACTAGGATGAGTATTCAATTAGTCCGATAGATCGATTAAATATCCTAGAGGAGTTATCGAGGACGCTTTGGTAAAAATTGATAAATTGATTTTCCCTGTTGATTTTGTTGTGCTTGACATGAATGAGGATATTGAGGTTTCCTTAATTTTAGGGCGCCCTTTTTTAGCTACTGCTAGGGCTATTATCGACGTAGGTGACGGTAAACTTGCATTAAGAATAGGCGATGAGGAAATTATTTTTCAAATTTATGATGCCATGCGATACTCTAAAGAACAAGATGATTCCTATTATTTTGTTGATACTACTGATCATATCATTCAAAACTCATTATAGGAAATTATATATGACGCATTACACAAGTGGAACTGCGTGCTCGACTCAAGAAGAGGGGAAGAAGATGAACTTGACGAGCTGAATCTGAATAGATCTTCATCCGCATAAACGAAAAAGAAAACATTAAAGTTAATGACGAATCAAACAAAAACCTCTATTGGTGAGCCGCCTAAATTAGAATTAAAACAAGCATCAAACACTTAGAATATGCATTCCTGTGGATAATTCTATGCTACCAAAGAATTATCTCTTCGTAATTGGAACCCAAGGAAAAAGAGGAGTTGATACAGTGTAATCGAGAGAACATAAAAGAGCCATAGCTTGGAAAATTTCTGACATTAAGGGAATAAGCCCATCGTTTTGCACCCACAAAATTTTGATGGAAGAGGAATACAAGCCATGTGTGCAACCTCAAAGATGATTGAATCCCAACATAAAAGAATTTGTGAAAGCTGAGGTAATTAAACTTCTAGATGCTGGAATAATTTATCCTATTTCTGACAGCAATTGGGTAAGTCCTGTACAGGTTGTTCCAAAGAAAGGAGGCATGACGGTGGTAGCCAACGAGAAGAATGAACTAATTCGCACTAGAACAGTTACATGTTGGAGAGTCTGCATTGATTATAGGAAGCTGAACGACGCCACTAGAAAAGATCACTTTCCTTTGCCCTTCATTGATCAAATGTTAGAAAGGTTATCTGGGCATATGTACTATTGCTTCCTAGATGGACTCTCCGGCTATTTCCAAATCCCAATAGCACCCGAAGATCAAGAGAAGACAACATTCACATGT
This sequence comes from Gossypium sturtianum, assembly GCA_025698515.1. NCBI lineage: Eukaryota > Viridiplantae > Streptophyta > Magnoliopsida > Malvales > Malvaceae > Gossypium > Gossypium sturtianum. The sequence goes on along the minus strand of JAOWAD010000017.1, from coordinate 47,141 downwards.
CCATACGGTACATTTGCTTATCGAGAATGCCTTTGGATTATGTAATGCTCCTCGCTACTTTTCAAGATTGCATGTTGGCAATCTTTGACTTAACTTGTGGAAGACATTATGGAGGTATTTATGGACGATTTCTGTATTCGCAATTCTTTCCATCTTTGCCTTAAAAACTTAAAACGAAGTTCTAATGAGATGTGAAGAGACAAATCTTGTCTTAAATTGGGAAAATGCCACTTTATGGTACAAGAGGGAATTGTATTGGGACATAAAATTTCTAGTAAAGGAATCAAGGTAGATAAAGCAAAGGTCTAAACCATAGAAAAATTACCTCCTCCTATTTCAGTTAAGGCTAATAGAAGCTTTTTCGACATGCAGATTCTATAGAAGATTTATTAAAGATTTTTCTAAAATAGCTAAGCCTCTAACGAAATTGCTAGAAAAAGATGTACCTTTTAATTTTAATCAGAATGTTTAGATGCATTTAATATTCTTAAAGAGAAATTAATAAACGCCCTAATTATAATTGCCCCGATTGGAATCTCCTTTGAACTAATGTGTGATGCTAGTGATTTTGCAAGAGGTGCGCTTTTAGGACAAATGAAAGGACAAGCACTTTCACCATTTATTACGCCAAAAAGACATTAACAAATTACCAAGAAATTTATACTACTACTAAAAAAGAATTACTAGTCGTGGTCTTTGCGCTTGATAAATCTGCATAATATTTAGTATTATCTAAAGTTATCGCTACACCGACCACTCGCTTCTTCGTTATCTTTTAACTAAACCTCGACGCAAAACCATGACTCATAAGAAGGATTTTACTTTTACAGAATTTGACTCGAAATACAGGATAAGAAGGGAGCCGAAAACCTTGCGTGCAGATCACCTCTCCGTGCTTGAGAACCCACATCTCAAGAGCTCGACAAAAGTGAGATAAACGACTCATTCCCCGAGGAACAACTCTTTTCTATAACCCGCCCGAGGTACCATGGTTTGCGATATTGCGAATTATTTAGCCGCTAACGCCCTACCGAAGCAACACATCATCAAAAAGGTGATTTTTTTCTCGATGTGAAGAACTATTTCTCGAGGACCCTTTCTTTTTCGCATTTGTGCAGCATCGTAATTCAAGATGCGCACAAGACAGTATAAGCAAAATCCTACAACACCGCCATTTGGGACCTTCAAGAGGACACTACAAAGGGCATTAAGACAAAGACATAAAATACTCAAATCAGTTTTTATTGGCCCACTATATTCAAAGATGCCAACAGTATGTCGCTCATGTGATAAATGCCAAAGAATGTAATGTTTCTAAACGTGATGAAATGTCTCAAACATATATACTATCTTGTGAAATATTTGATGTATGGGGTATTGATTTTATGGGTCCATTCCTAGTTCATTCGTAAATAAGTATATCTTAGTAGCAGCTTGATTACATGTCAAATGGGTGGAAGTCAAGCTTTACCTACCAATGATGCCAGGTAGTAGTTAAGTTTCTTAAGAAACTATTTTCTCGATTCTAACACCTAGAGCCATCATTAGTGATAGGGGTACTCATTTTTGTAATACTCAATTTGAAAAGGTCTTAAAAATATGGAGTACACTATAGGATAGCTACCCCATATCACCCTCAAACCAAAGCAAGGTGTAGAAGTAGCAAATAGAGAACTTAAGCGGATCTTAGAGAAAATAGTTGAATCCAACAGAAAGATTGGGCAATAAAAGTAGACGACGCTTATGGGCCTATAGAACAAATTTTTAAAACCCCTTTTAGGAACATCCCCTGCACAAACTTGTCTACGGAAAAGTTGTCATCTACCATTTGAGATAGAACATAAAGCTTATCAAGGGCTATAAAATTTTTGAATTACGGTATTAAAACTGCAGGTGAGAAGAGAATGATACAATGAACAAGCTAGACGAATGGAGAGCTGATGCCTACGAGAACTCAAAATTATACAAGGAGGCAACAAAGTGACGCCATGATGCTCGTCTAAAGAAATCGAGACAATTCAAAGTAGGGGACTTGGTCCTCCTATACAACTCGAGGCTTAAATTGTTCCCTGGGAAACTGAAATCAAGATGGTCAGGTCCATTCATGATCAAAACAATTTTTCCCTATGGCACAATCGAGGTAACTCATCCCACTCAAGGCACATTCAAGGTAAATGGTCATCGACTCAAAATCTATAATGGTGAAGATTTTAGGGATATGAGAGAGGAGCTTCAGCTCCGTGAACCTTCTTTTTAAAATAAAAACAGGGTAAGTCTAGATTAAGACTTTAAACGAGAGCTTCTCGGGAGGCAACCCGAGCATTAACCACACTAACATTAGATTCTTAATTTTTATCATTTAATCCCATACTAATTAAAGCGCAGGTGTTAGCCCACACGGCCTTGCACACGGGCGTGCCCATGGCCGTGTGGAAGCCACGAGATGAAACACGGGCGTACTTATAGCCGTGCTCGACATAGGTGACTTTTATCCTCAACACGGGCTACGATAATAACCCCACGCCCGTGCTGAAAAACTGTGGACTATACTGACTTGCCAAACACGGGCTCAACACGTCCGTGCTTCACAACCATGGACTATACTGACTTTTTGAACACGGGCTGAACACGCCCGTTTTGAACAACCGTGTGAAGAAGAACACGGGTGTACCACTTTACCCACGACCATGCCAAAACACCACAAACACACCCAAATCTGAAAAATGTGAAAAACACGGGCTGATTAAACTTTAGCACGGGCGTGGCCCTTGCCCGTGCCCCTACCCCTATTTAAGAAACTTAAATTGCTCATCTTCCCCAAACCAACCCTAAATCGATTTTCTCAACCTCTTTTATCCCAAATTCGGCCACCATACCCAAAATCACCCACATTTTAACCCCCAAAACCCATTAACCTTCCCTTATCTCCAAAACCCATACACAAACTGCACCCACGCCCTCGCCACCACTGTGATGCAGTAAACCCACGCCCTCGCCACCGTCGTGCACCTCTAAAAATTACAGCACCACCGTGCTCCGCCCGTGTCTCGTCGATTCACACTACCATATTCAAAAACACTTGCTGGTACAATGTTGACATCAAGAGGAAAGCAAACCACAACCACCACTTCCAAGAAACGAAAGGCACCCGGCGCATCTTCCGCAAGTGCCTCCACCGAAGTGCGCCACCCATTTTTACGCTTTCCTCTGGGAATTCAAGAGGATCGCTACAAACTACTTCGAGCACGACCGTTGGGCACAGGAAGAAGAATTGACTGGACCGTATTGGAACATATACAACTCGCTGACGACGTACGGGCCTTACAAACCACCGACCCTTGGAACCAGTTCTTCAACATCATAGAGCCTACATACTTAGAACTCACTCTAGAGTTCTGTTCGACATTTCATCTCCAAATAGTAATGTCCCAACACGACGACCCGGGCACCATCCAATTCCGACTAGGAGGCGTTGCACGAGAATTAAATGTACCATAATTCGGGATTGCATTGGGGCTTTATAACAATGAATTTGCGGAAGAAAATGATCTTTCAAACCTTCACAAATTATATCCATAAGACTCCCACTAGTTGTTGGTGCGACATAGTCTATGCCTCCCCACTTACGACCCAAGTCGCTCCAAGGTCAGAACATCCTAAAATTTAGAATTTTATGTGTTGCATGATATCTTGTGTGAGGCTAGCTAAAATATTAATTGTGTATGTTTAGGGTTCTATGAAGGCTCCTGGGGTTGAATTGGGCCCTAGTAAAAATTTTTGTGTTTAAGCCTATTAAGGAGAGATAGTAAGTGGCATCAAGGCTTATGGAATAGGTGAGTAAGTTGCTAGCATAATTGAGCATATGGCAAAGAGGTTGTATGCCACATGAAGGACTTTAAGGGAAGAGGTTTGAATCCCATTTGGTGCAAATTTTGGCTATTATTTTTTGTGTTCCTTCCTAAGTGTCGCCAAGGTGGTATTTAAGGCAGGGAAGACTTTTAATTATGGTATGGTGGCTAAGGAAATAAGACAAGGGTGGGGGTAAGGAAAGAAATCGAAAGAAAAAGGCAAGATAAGGGAACATGTTGGCCTTTTTCATGGGTGATGTTTTGGAAAGTGTTTTTGTTCAACACTTATCCCTTTTGGTAAAGTAAAACACGGTTTGGGAAGGGGTATTGGGGTAGCCGAATTCTTCATTTGTCATTTGGAAAACTTTGGTGCTTGTTAGGCCAAATTCCTTTTAGAATTATTTTGTATCATTTTCTCCAAACTTCTTCTTCTCTTTGCCGAAACTTCAAGCCATTAGTGAGCATTTTCTTCATTTCTTTCTTGTTTGCCGAAAGTACCTAAGCCATTGAGACAAAATTATTTCACTCATTTTCCTTTGGAAAACCGAATCTAGTTAAGCACTCCTTTTCCATCTTTCTTTTCCTTTTTATAAAATTCTCCAACCCTTCTTTCTTCTTCTCTAATCCATACCCCCATAGCCGAATATTCTTGCTCATTTTTCCTCTATAGTCGAACTCTTCATCTCTTCTTTATCATTTCTTCTCATTCGTGTTGACACTCACTCCTTTGATCAATCGAGTTATAATGGAAGGCCGAAACTTTGACTCATCCGTAGCCATTGTATAATCGTTGGGAATCGGTTTTATAATCTTTAAGGTAAGGGATTCATCATGGTTCTTTTTAGATATTTTTTGTTGACCGGCTAGTTTGCTAAACGGGATTGTGGTTGTGACTAATTAATTATATTTTTAGGGACTAAATCACTCGATCTATCCACTTGTTGATCATACGATTCTAGTGGGGTACCGACTTGAAAGGGAAAGCGAGTGGAGAACACAAAAGGAGCGGATCTGCGATTCCTATTCCTAAATTCAATCGAAGGGGAGTATCAATGTTCGGATTTTCCACCGTTGTGGACCATTATCCTATGAGAATCGATAAATCGTGGTCGTTCACGATTTAGAGAGTAAGTATTTTAGATCGATGAGTTAGATTTAGATTAATAAAAATCTCGTTCATTAGATTAATCGAGTGTTATATTATCATAGGTGCCGACGATCAAGAGAGTTTAATACTTATCGTAATCAGGTGTGTAATCTCATCGAAGTCCCGTAAATCTGTGTTTTAGCATCATATTAGAAATATCGATCATTGTTGCTTAAAAACTCAAAATCGATAAAATGGTATGAATCGAGTGATTTTCCTAAACATCGTAAATACTGAGTTTTGTCAAAATAGGGATTATTTTTAAAATTACGAAAAAGCCCTTAAGTTCCAAATTACGAAAATGCCCCTATGAGCCGAATCACAGAAATGCCCCTAAAGGGCCGATTTGCTAGAATGTCTTAATGGGCCGTATTGCTTATAAATCCTTAAAAGTGCCGAATTACAAAAATACCCTTATATGCCAAATTACGAAAATACCCTTATGGGCCAAATTACGAAAATGCCCCTATGGGCCGATTTGATAGATTGCCCTAATGGGCCGAACTACAAAGTGTGATAATTGGCCGATTTATTGTAACAAATCTTCGGATTGATGATTGTTGTTTATATTTGAAATTATTATGTTTTATAATATATGTGGCATTGCATAATTTTTCGCAAGGGATGGGAAAATGTTGAAGAGAAGTGTAGCCCTAAGGGCTTTGCCACAAAAATGTGTGTTAATATGTTTCATTATGATTCCAAAGGGCTTGTCCACAATCAAATTATTATATAAATGGCAACTTGTCTCGCGATTGGTGTGCTTAAGGGTGGGTTGACTTGATCCCCACAGTGTGATGGGATGGTACTGGTGGTGTGTAATGGATGGATATCTAGAATAGGTTGGGTTGCATTCATTCATACATTTGCTTCATTTTAAGATTGTTATGTAAAGGGCTTAGGCCCATGATATTACTACATGGGTTCAGCCCAAGGATGACTGGTAAGGGATTTCACACTAAGTTCTTGTAACTCACTCCCTTTTCTTAACCCTTGTAGGTAATCCTCAAAGTGATGTGAATTTGGGCCATGGATGACTCGATGGAGGCCATACTTCAGTAATGATGTTATTGAACTTTAGATTTCTATTTCCGCTTATTTTACTACTCTTACTATTTTGGGTTTTTATGTTGTAATAAGGCCTCTAGAATATTTTATTTTTGCTTTATGTTTGTCAGATTTACTATTTTGCTTGAATGATTTTAAATGGGTATTTTTATAAAAACTTAAATAAAGGTTTTCCAAATTAGATTAACAAATGGATTTCATAACAAACTTTTACAAATATTTTAACTCGGAAAGTTTTTCTCGAACTATCAACGATATTTTCAAAAGTCACGATTTATAAAGATTTCTAGTTCAAATTATTGATTTATCAAACAACCTTCGAGGTTAGTAGTACTTTATCAAATATTTCAAATCAACTCATTTTCTCAAAAGGATTTAAGATGTTTTTTCTCATGTGACATGTCAGATCTGGTCTTAATGCATGGGTCGGGTTTGGGGTGTTACATTTTATGGTATCGCGTTCGGTTGCAAAACTCTACCGTGGTTTGGGTTCAAACATCGCCAAAGCAGCTTTAAATTTTAAACTATACATGTATTTTCTAAAAGAAGTATGGCACCATGAGTATCCGGCACCAAGTCAAGTAATTAAATGTTATCATTTTATGATTATGATTATTGTGATATGACCGTAGAAATACTCTAGAACTTTTAGTTTTAGGAGCTGAAACTATAGAGATTGAGACTATAGGATGCGTTTTGCGAAAACGAATTTACTTCCTATACTTCATAAAATATTGTTTAATAAACACTGAAATAGTATAACTGATTCATAAGACTCTTAATCAGATTAAATCGAACTAGAAAATATGAGCGCTAGAGGACGTGGACGCGGTAGACGTGGCCGTGGTAGAGGCCGAGGTGCTAGAGTTGTGTCTGAGGCATCAGGGCATATGCCGAAATGGACGCACCTCGCATCACCTGTGGGTCAAGCCGGGTCACACGATCGTATGAGAGAGGACGACGCCTCGCCCCAAGCAATGCTGCGAAGTTCCGAAAGGGTTGTTGGGGCAAGAACTGGCTCGGCATCTCGTGGGTCGATATCGTGAGCGACTCATATCGAATGGAGCCGAGGTTTTTAGGGGTATCTCTGAGTAGCCCTAAATGTAGTGGAGTACCGCTTGAGGCGTGGAGTGAATCATGTATTTATTTGAATTGCAATCGCCGAGCGTAAATCCGAAAGGAGTAGTGTCTTTGCCGAGAGACGAGGCGCACTCAGCTGGTGGCTCATCAGGCGAAGGCATTCAGCCGATCGACATTACCTAGGAATTCTTCAAAACCGCATTTCAAGGAAAATATGTCGGGCTAGCTATGTGGATGCCCGGCGGAAGGAATTTCAACTGGGTCTAAGGAGGTAAAGTCGTGGCAAGATATGAGGCGTAATTTCACGCTTGAGTTGGTATGCCCGTGAATAGTGCCGATCGACAACGAACGCCAGTGGTGCGCTTTGAGGATGGGTTGCGTGATGAGTTGCGGTACCGATAGCCCCACGTATGAGAGGAATTTTGCCACACCGTGGAGAAAGCAAAGATAGTCAAGAAGCTAAACACTCCTGAGCGCAGAACCGAGACAAGGATAGGGGCAAGAGTAAGAGAGGCTCGGGGTACTCGTGTCCCGCTAGAGGTCTTCGAAGAGGCTCAGAATGAGGAGCCACCAACGAGAGTACAAGTCGCTACCAATCGCCCATACACAGGCGCGGATTGTGGGAAACTCCACTCGGTGAATGCCGGAAAAGAACCTGGTGGTTGCTTCAAATGTGGTTCCAAGGACCATCGACTTAGAGATTGCCCTCGATCGCTTTCTCGCACTCAAAGTTATTCAGAATAATGATGCGCAGCCACCAGAGGCGCCAACACCGCCGAGAGGCCGTGGGCCAGTCGAGGTGGTAATGGCGAGGACGAGGTCGGGTGCACCGTAGAGGTACTGTAATAGGGGTAACACGAGGCAAGACAAACAGTGGTTGGTCTATGCGTCGACGCCGAGGATGGTGATGCACCTGATGTCATAACCAAGACGCTTTTCATAGCCGATGTACATGTTATCGCTTTGATTCATATTAGATCCACCCATTCGTATGTTGCTTGTGATGTGTCCGAACCTTAAACATTAGATCTCGAGATTATCGCTAGAGAAACAATCAGTAGTTAGCCCTATAGGAGGACAAAAGGATAGTAAATAAGTTGTTTAGGATGTGCCCTTAGAGATTCAGGGGGAAATATTTCTAGCGGATTTGATGGAACCGCCATTCGTGAGTTCGACCTTATATTTTGGGCATGGATCAAGTTGGTGAAACACCTTGCAAACTTAGATTGTGCCGCAGCGATGGTGCTAAGAACTTCAGAGGATAAGGAAGTGATGATGATAGGTGAAAGAAAAACTATCTGCCTAATGTGGTATCTACTTTAAAGGCGTAAAAGTTGGTGCGAAGGGGTGTGGAGCGTTTAGCCTTTATCGTTGATTTTGATGCCAAAGAGTTGACGATAGAAAGTGTTAGAACGGGTGAAAGAGTTTTCGCACGCCTTTCCCGAGGAGCTTCTAGGATTGCCTTCGGATCGGAGGTAGAGTTTGGCATTGAGTCGCTGTCGGAACGACTCGTGTCCATTGCTCCTTATAGAATGGCGCCAAGGAGTTAGCGAGCTTAAAGATCGATTCGTGGAGTTGTTGGATCGCTGATTCATTTGATCGAGTGTGTCACCGCGGGGAGCGCCGGTCTTGTTCGTTAAGAAGAAGGATGGGTCGGCGCGTATGTGCATCGATTATAGGTAATTGATTAAATTGACGATCAAGAACAAGTATCCGCTGCCAAGAATCGACGATCCGCTTGATCAATCGCGAGGAGCTTCAGCTTTTCTCAAGATAGATTTGAGATCGGGTTATCACCAAATTTTAAAGTCAAAGAGGCCGATATTCATAAGATCGTGGTTTCAACTCGCATGGGCATTACGAAGTTCTTGGTGATGCCGTCGTTGACTAATGCACCAACCGCATTTATGGATATAATGAACCGGTCTTCCAACCCTATTTAGATCAATTTGTGGTGATGTTCATAGATGACATCTTGGTGTACTTGAAGAATAAAGAAGAATATGATTCGTGATCCGAGGGTAGTATTGCGATATTAAGGGAGAAGCAATTGTTTGCCAAATTTAGTAAGTGTGAATTTTGGCCGAGGGAAGTGACCTTTTTGGGGCATGTTGTGTCCGCCAAGGAATTAGAGTTGGTCCCCTAAGGTCGAGGTCCGTGGTTGGACCGAAACCACCAAGTCGCGGGTCAAATTTAGAGTTTCCTAGGGTACCGGGTTATTACAAAGTATTCGCTGATGGGTTTTCGTTGATTGGTCGCACTTTCTAACTAACCTCAAGCACGTAAGGAGTACCGCTTGTGTGGTCGATAAGCAAAGAGAGAGCTTTGAGAAATTGAAGAAGATTCTCGGCTGTACACCAAGTGATTGATTCAACCCGAGGCCGTAAGGAGTTCATTGTTTATTGCGATGTGTCACACACGGCTTGGGATGTGTATTGATGCAAGGGGGAAAGGTAGTGGCTTATGCATCTCACCAATTAAGGCCGCATGAGGTGAACTATCCTACTCATGATTTGGAGTTAGTTGTAGTGGTGTTTGCTCTTAAGATTTGGAGACACTATCCGTATGGTGAGAAGTCGATTATCTATACTGATCATAAGAGTCCAAGTACCTCCTTACCTGTAAGGAGTTGAACTTAAGACAATGGAGGTGGATAGAATTGTTGAAAGATTATGACTTCTCAATCGAGTATCATCCCGCAAAGGCTAATGTAGTGGCGTATGCGTTGAGTCGAAGGTGTTATCGACTTGAGAGCGATGTTCGCCATCTTAGCCTCAGATAAAGATGGTAGTCTCACTAATCAAACTTCGTGTGAAGCCCGCATGGGTAAGTCGACAAGGAGAAGTAGTTAATAGATGAAAGGTTGGGTCTTTACTTTGGAAAATGGAAGACGGTGAGATAGGGATTTTGGATTGAATAGTGACAGAGTATTATGTTTCCGCTAAGAATTTGTATGCCCAAAGATTCAGAATTGAGACAAATGATTCTACGTGAGGCGATATAGTAGCCCATATGCTATGCACCCCGGGAAATAAGATGTACCGAGACCTCCGTGAGCGATTGGTGGCCGTGATTGAAACGGAGGTTACCGATTTTGTGAGTAGGCGCTTAACATGTCGCTAAGTGAAGGCGAACATCAATCACCGCCGGATTGCTACAACCGGTGAAAATTCCATTATGGAAATGGGAAAGGATAACGATGGACTTTATTAGTGGGTTACCCTTATCGCCTACTAAGAAAGATTCTCGCTTGGGTAATAGTGGATCGGCTGACGAAGACCGCCATTTCATACCTTTTCATATGGATTATTCATTGCGTGTTGGCCAAGTTGTATGTAGCGTAGATCGTGAGGTTACATGGGGTACCAAAGTTCATTATATCTGACAAGGACCCTAGGTTTACATCACGGCTTTAGAAGGCTTTACATGAAGCTTTGGGAAAAGGTTAAACTTCAAAGACGCAAGATTTCATCCGCAGCATGATGGTCACTGTAGAGAGTAATACAGATCCCGGAAGACATGTTAAGGGGCAGGATCGATTTCGTGGGTAGTTGAGAAGAGTTTCTACCATTGGCGTAGTTTGCATACAACAACATGCCTATCAATCCAAAGATCCGCATGGCACCCTACGAGGTGTTGTATGGTCGTAGGTGTCGACTTCTACTTGTTGGACCGAGCCGGGGAGCGACAATTATTGGGTCCCGAGTTGATTTCGAGACTGAGGAAAAGTAAAGGTAATTTGGGCACTAAGTAAAGGAAGCTTCAGATAGACAAAAATCATACGCGGATCCAAGCATAAGGATATTGAGTTTATGATGGGTGATCGTGTCTTTTTGAAGGTCTCTTCTAAAAAGATCTTTAGATTTGGACGGAAGGGCAAGTTGAGCCCTAGGTTCATCTGACCATACCGTATTGAAGCGCAGTTGGGCCTGGCTTATCGCCTGAGTTACCTCCGAGTTAAGTCAAATACATAGTGTATTACATGTCTCTATGTTAAGGCGTTATCGCTCTGATCCATCTCATGTTGTACCAAAGGAGGAAGTTGAGTTAAGACCGACTTATCCTTTGAAGAGGAGCCAGATGCATTTTAGATCTGACATTAAGGTGCCGAGAAGGAATTCGCATCACCGTAGTCAAAGTTCTATGGCGTAATCACGATCGAAGGAAGCTACGTGGGAGCCCGAGGATGCGATTCTTAGAGCAATATCCTCATCTCTTTAAACAAGGTAAATTTCTTGAGGCCGAAATTTTCTTTAAGGGGGTAGAATTGTAACATCCTAAAATTTAGAATTTTATGTGTTGCATGATATCTTGTGTGAGGCTAGCTAAAATATTAATTGTGTATGTTTAGGGTTCTATGAAGGCTCTGGGGTTGAATTGGGCCCTAGTAAAATTTTGTGTTTAAGCCTATTAAGGAGAGATAGTAAGTGGCATCAAGGCTTATGGAATAGGTGAGTAATTTGCTAGCATAATTGAGCATATGGCAAAGAGGTTGTGGTGTCACATGAAGGACTTTAATGGAAGAGGTTCAATCCCATTTGGTGCAAATTTTGGCTATTATTTTTTGTGTTCCTTCCTAAGTGTCGGCCAAGGTGGTATTTAAGGTAGGGAAGACTTTTTAATTATGGTATGGTGGCTAAGGAAATAAGGCAAGGGTGAGGGTAAGGAAAGAAAACAAAAGAAAAAGGCAAGATAAGGGAACATGTTGGCCTTTTTCATGGGTGATGTTTTGGAAAGTGTTTTTGATCAACACTTATCCCTTTTGGCAAAGCAAAACACGGTTTGGGAAGGGGTATAGTGGTAGCCGAATTCTTCATTTGTCATTTGGCAAACTTTTGTGCTTGTTAGGCCAAATTCCTTTTAGCATTATTTTGTGTCATTTTCTCCAAACTTCTTCTTCTCTTTGCCGAAAATTCAAGCCATTAGTGAGCATTTTCTTCATTTCTTTCTTGTTTACCGAAAGTACCTAAGCCATTGAAACCAAATTATTTCACTCATTTTCCTTTGGAAAACCGAATCTAGTTAAGCACTCCTTTTCCATCTTTCTTTTCCTTTTACAAAATTCTCCAACCCTTCTTTCTTCTTCTAATCCATACCCCCATAGCCGAATATTCTTGCTCATTTTTCCTCTATAGCCGAACCCTTCATCTCTTCTTTATCATTTCTTCTCATTCGTGTTGACACTCACTCCTTTGATCAATCGAGTTATAGTGGAAGGCCGAAACTTTGACTCATCCGTAGCCATTGTACAATCGTTGGGAATCGGTTTTATAATCTTTAAGGTAAGGGATTCATCATGGTTCTTTTTAGATCTTTTTCATTGACCGGTTAGTTTGCTAAACGAAATAGTGGTTGTGACTAATCAATTATATTTTTAGGGACTAAATCACTCGATCTATCCACTTGTTGATCATACGATTCTAGTGGGGTACCGACTTGAAAGGGAAAGCGAGTGGAGAACACAAAAGGAGCAGATCTGTGATCCCTATTCCTAAATTCAAACGGGGCGATTTGGCCGTTCGAGATTTTCCACCGGTTGTGGACCATCATCCTGAGAATCGACAAATCGTGGTCGCTCACGATTTAGAGAGTAAGTATTTTAGATCGATGACTTAGATTTAGATTTATAAAAATCTCGTTCATTAGATTAATCGAGTGTTATGTTGTCATAGGTGCCGACGATCAAGAGAGTTTAATACTTACCGTAATCAGGTGTGTAATCTCGCCGAAGTCCCGTAAATCTGTGTTTTAGCATCATATTTGAAATATCGATCATTGTTGCTTAAAAACTCAAAATCGGTAAAATGGTATGAATAGAGTGATTTGCCTAAATATCGCAAATACTGAGTTTTGTCAAAATATGAATTATTTGTAAAATTACGAAATGCCCCTAAGTTCGATTATTTAAAATGCCCTAAAGGGCCGATTTGCTAGAATGCCTTAATGGGTCATGATTGCTTATAAATCCTTAAAAGTGCTGAATTACGAAAATACCCTTATGGGCTGAATTACGAAAATACCCTTATGTTCCGCTTATTTTACTACTCTTACTATTTTGGGTTTTTATGTTGTAATAAGGCCTCTGGAATATTTTATTTTTGCTTTATATTTGTCAGATTTACTATTTTGCTTGAATGATTTTAAATGGGTATCTTTTAAAAACTTAAATAAAGGTTTTCCAAATTAGATTAACAAATGGATTTCATAACAAACTTTTACAAATATTTTAACTCTGGAAGTTTTTCTCGAACTATCAATGATATTTTTAAAAGTCACGATTTATAAAGATTTCTAGTTCAAATTATTAATTTATCAAACAACCTTCGAGGTTAGTAGTACTTTATCAAATATTTCAAATCAACTCGTTTTCTCAAAAGGATTTAACATGTTTTTCTCATGTGACATGTCAGATCCGGTCTTAACGCATGGGCCGGGTTTGGGGTGTTACAAAGGCGACTTCTCTCTTCCCACCCTTGAGGTACGTACTTGCTATCCTAGCACATACATTGACAGGTAGGAGAGAGAGCACAGGCGTCGTAAACACACACGACGCCTATTTTTTATGGTGTATGGCAAACGGGCACGTGATCGACCTTGCCTACTTCCTAGCCTACGCCATTCAACATCGTGATGAGCAAAGACCGGTGATGGGTCATATCTATGGGCCCATATATCACACGATTAGCTCGACACTTCGCATCCTAAACACCGATGCCCGCAGTTCCTCCTCACGCCGGTTACTGATGGCACCTCGTGGCATACAGACGATGTCGCACATGAGGATGATTAAATATCGCCGTGGACCGACTTTCTCCTCAAGACGACAGCTACCCACTAACAAGGAGGAGCCCGTAGACATGATCGACATGTCCCACAGAGGCACCAACCCCGAGCCGCCGTCTCCCCATACAAAGCCTTTCATTCTCGACATTTCGCACGCCTTGATTGATTCGAGCAAGATCACACTCCAGCAATTTCAACGCTTTGACTAAATCGAGGCCACCTCAAACAGATTTGTCACCACTTCCATATTTCTACACCACCATCACCACAGCCCCAAATGACGATGAGGACCTCTCGAGTCCTTCTATTTTCCTTATGTTTATTTTATTTCTAATTCATGAGTTTTAAATTTTTATTTGTCCTAATTTAAACTCTTTTGCCTTTATGCTTAATACCTTTATTTTATTCATATTATCATTGGCTATCTAACCTTAGAGTATTACTAACAAACATTTATTTTCCACCCCCCGAGACAAATAACTAATGACTCAGCTTCAATTGTACACTCCAAAATAACGAATAAATTACTAGGAGTAATTCATCACTACATAAGTCATCCTGTCACCTCCGACTCAAGGAATCCATCCAAAATTCAGAAGTATTATTTCTCTCCCCATCTTATGATTTTATTGTATTATCTAACTTTGTACATTGAGGGCAACGTACATCTTAAGTGTGGGGGTGAACAACCTAAAAGGTGCCTAATTTTTTTCATTATTCTCAAATTTCTAAAATTAGGTGCCAAACTTTTTGCATTATTCTCAAAATCCACTTTAGTCTTGTTTTTAAGTAAATTCTCATATTACTAATTAGGATGAAATTTCTAATGATTTATGATTTTTATTGATATGTTTTAGATTAAGTCATTGATAATTGGGCATTGATAATTAAATTCTAAGAATACTAGAGAATCAAGCATGATAAGTCTATTTTCGTAAATTAAAAATTTTCTAGGTTGTCGAACCGAGTTTAAATATTACTTTGAAGTTTGAAATTTACAAGGTTGATATCAAAATACCCATAATTTTTGTGAGATTTTGAGCCTTATAAGAGCATATATCCTTTTCATGCACACTTTTTGATATACATGTTGAGACCACACCTATGATTTGATATACAGAGATGATTAAGGCACCTAGGTTTTAACTCCACTAACTCCATTAAAAGCCTACCTTCATAATTAACCCTAGTGAACCCCTTTTAATCCTAACAAACCCTTTTATTGACATAACCGCTAATATTAACCCAAAACCCTTTGTATAGTTGTTATCACCATTCCTTGACTCCCTTTTGTCGAGATTTGATTTTGAGCTGCTACCTAACTATGTTCTATATTTCAAATTGTTAAAGTACTTTCTTATTATTGTAAATATTTAATGATTTGCTCTTAAAAAAAGACGAAGTATATTCATTATTAGTCTTATAATTAAGTGAGCTTACATATTTAAATTCCACATCTTGAAGAAAAAGCTCGTATTATTAGTATTACAAGTTTATGTGATTATTAAGGAATAGTTCATTTTTCTAGTTAGGTAATTTGTCAAGTCAATCTCGATTTTAACCTTCTAATTCAAATTTTTATCCACACCTTTAACCCAAGCCCTGCATAACCCCGACAAAGACCTTTTGATTTGTGCATCATCTCATATTATAGTGGTGGAGATTTGATTTTCGTGCAAGCCTATGGGATTAACTTTTCATGTTCACTTTTTGAGCGCTTTTTCGTGAACCTTAAACACTTTGAGTGATTTGAGTGAATCCCTTTAGTGAGGATGTCAATCCTTGCTCTGCTTTTAAATTAAAGGTAACTATTTAGATAAGGGGAGACGCCTATATTTTTGAGCTACGCATCTATGACTTAGATTGTTTGAATCTTAGGACTCTTTGAATTGAATTATCCATGTATAAATTATATATGAATTATGATAAGACATTGTTGATAGGAATTATGAATTATAGAAAGTTCGCTTTAATTGTAAGTTGAGAATTTTGATTGAGGACAAGCAAAAGCTTAAGTGTGGGGGTATTTGATAAACCGAAATAGTAACATATTTTAAACCCATATTTAGTATGCTTTTGGAAGAATTATCCCTTATTTTATATAATTTGGTGATCTTAATCCTTTCTTTCCATGACTTATACTCAGGAAAGCACCCAAGAATAAAAAGAACGAGAAACGGGCTCAAAACGGACCAAAATGGGCTAAGGATGAAATCGACACTACCGACTAAATCTCACACTACTGCCTCCTCAATATACTAGAACACGGCCCGACATCGATCTACATGGGCGTGTCCTTATTAAAAGTCCGAACACGGCCTAGCTACGATTCACACGGGCTTGTGCCATGGTCGTGCCTCCGCTGTGAGAAGAGCAATTTCATTCTAAAAAGATACTTAGGGGCAAAGAAACCTATTTCAAAAGCCTATAAATACACCCTATGTATGACCTAAAAGCAAATGCCCAAAGCCATCGCTAGGGGCGCTTGCAGGCCGAGAAGGCGATTTGTGGGGATTCACTCAGTGGATAGCCACTGATCCATCTCAAGAAGCCTAAATTTACTCAAGATGGAGGATCTCCTTCAATTCCTTCAGGGGTTTTAGGGATTTCTTATGTTTTGTTTTATCTTTCTTTGAGATGTTTTTCATCATCAGAGGAACTAAACCCTTCAGATACCAAGGGAGATGAAACCTAGATGAATCTTGTTATTGTTTTCTCAATTATATGATAAATACTTGATTTGTTCTTAATTATGTGTGCTTAATTTTTGTGTTGATATTTCATGATATTAATTCAAGTCGAATGTCCTTAGGTGGTGGAGCAAAAGTCCCCGCTACGAGTAGATCTAGCATAATTAAGCTTTGACTTGATCACGCGCCAGAGATAGGGGTGACGAGATTTTGCCTGATTAGGTGAAACCTAAAATGGGATGTCCATAGATCGATTTATCGCTATTCTAGGGGGTTATTATTCGAGAAAGAGATTTCAAGCAATTAACCTAGGGTTAGACGTTATTCGCCTCGAGAGAGGGTTTAATATACGCTAGGAGTCCTACTGATCAAGTCAAGTGAATAAATCGTATGGTTCAAAGGTTAGATAACAAGTGAAGTCTATGTGATTCTTCCTTGGGTGTCTTCTTAATCAACCGAGTTTTTCCCAAGTTATTCTCCCAATTTCATTCTTCTTTGTCTTAGAATTTTTAGTTTAATAGTTAATTAATTTAGACTAGATAAACAACTTCACTTATTTTAGGCTAAATAATAAAAACAAAGTTAGTATTAGTACTTTTAGTTCCTTTGGGTTCGATAACTGGTCTTGCCTAAGCTATACTATCGCTCGATAGGTGCACTTGCCTCAATCGTCGCCATAGTTAGTTTCCGTGATTCGATCATTCTCATTATAAATTTTAAAACTCGACTTCACAAATGATCATTGATTATATCCCCACATGAAATGTAGGGTTGGACTGAGATGGTGTGTGTAGAGGCTGGTTGGTAGGATTTTACTATCGCATAATCATATCACATCGATATCGTGATGTGTAATGTTCACTTCGATTTTGGGTTAATGTGAGCAAAGGGTTTCGGGACCACTAATTTGGGGTTGAATAAAATTATTTTGGTATTATTTTATGTGTTATGGCATAAACATATGGTTATATGAAAATTTTGATGCTTTAATTTTAGCAATTGTATGCTTAATTGTGAAAATGACTAAATCGCATAAAGTGCTAAGTTCTATTTTGCAAGGTAGAGGTGTCTAATAGTCATAGAATATTAAATTGAGGTCCTTAAAGTGCAATTAGGCCATTAAGGGTGTGTTGGCTGGCCATATAGACTAGGGAGACAAGAGCATTAAATTTTTGGTCAATTTGGTGGAATTAGTTGATGAAAGAATGAATAAAATAAGATAAAAAGAAGAAATATCATCTTTTACTATTCATGCTTCTTCTCCACCAAAAATTGAAGAGAATTAGAGGATTTAGAGCTCAAAACTTTCATGTAACACCCCGATTTTAGGGTTAGGCGTTTGGTGCTTAGCTCAGTGTGTTGGCACACTCTAGGGTGTGGTTGGTAAGTTTTAGGGTCCCGAGAACCCTAGGTGGTGGTAGGTTGCTTTAGAAAATTTTTAGTTTTAGGGGCTAAAAGGGGGAGCTTGATGGAGGGGGCCTTAAGAGAAATTTAGGTGGAGTTTTGGCATAAAGATTGGTGTGGCAGAGTGGCAAGGAGGCGCCACATAAGGCATGGGGGAAGTGACGCCAGTGAGCTAGAAGGGTCTCTGTGTTCTATTCGCAAGGGCAAAGCAGTGAGGCCTTGTTTTTGCGCCCTTAAGGATTGGTGGTGGACGATTTTTGAAGGCTTTGAAAGGTGGAGAAAGACTTGGTCTTCTTTTAAATTTGGCTAGGTAGGGTTTGACTCATTCAAATTATTTTGAATGGATGGAAGGGAGGTGTTTTAGGAGATTTGAGGATTTTTTTTTTTGTGAGGTTGAGCTACGAATAGTATAAATAGGGGAGGTGTCTATTTTCATTCATCATTTGCTTTCTCTCCCTTGCCGAATTTTGCCTCCCAAATTCCTTTGGTTGTCAAAACCTTCTTCTCCAAATTCTTTTGCTCTCACATTTTCCAAGTGGCCTAATCCTTCACTCTTTCTTTTATCCCTTCCTTGTTCCTTCAAAATCGAAAGCATCTAGGCATCTTTCTTTCTCTTCCTTAAACACTTTTGCCGAAACTCCTTGAGCCGAATCTCTCCTCAACTATTTCCAAACCTTCCTCCTTATTCTAGTGGTGGTTGGTTGAATGTTTTGTGGTCTTAGTGTGGTAATTCTTTCTTGTGTAGCCAGCAAGTAGAGCAAGAAGAAGGACCCTTAGGTCGGATTCATCAAATGTTGTAAGAGCATTCAGATTTGATCACTGGTGAGGTAAGGCTAGTTAGTAAGATTAAGTACTTATGGGCGCTTTGGAGGTTAACCTGCTTACATTGATTAAGCTTTTTGATGGAGGCCACAACCACCAGAGTGGGCAAGGAAAGGTCCCTATCCCGGTTCAAGAAGAGGGTCAGTCTCAGAGTTCGAGATTGGCCACCGGGTGTGGGCCAACAAAGCAGGGGATAGCTATAGGCGATAGTCATGCGCTTTTTGAGCGATAGCTTAGGATCGAAAGCATAGAACTACTGTGTTAAGGTGCGAATCATCGCACTATTTCCTTCAAGCTAATTGCTTGCTAATGCTTATTGTGGATAATCTGATAACAGTGAGTAAACCGGTGATGTTAGGTTATTGTGTTATATATATATATTTGGTGTGGTATTGATATGAGTTGTATGCTTATTTATATGATGACTTAACATGTGGCATTTACATAACTTGCAAGGATTTGGATTGATGGAGAAAGGAAGGTGTACACATGATGTACGTGGTATAATGTCACCAGTCGCATTAGCGCTGATAGTTAGCTTTGTGCCACCGAGGAGGTGTGGCTCTGCGCCCATCTCGCGGTTGATGGCTATGTGCGCCACCAGAGACAGATTATGATGTTGGGATCACTTTGGTTGATCGGCTCACCACGCCTTGAGCAAATGAGTTTTGCCAAGGCAAGATTTATGGATCACGAGGTGATCGCTGGTGGGTTAGCCACGCCTTGGGCAGGTGAGTCCGCTAAGGTTGGTGTACCGCTGGACAAAGAGGTTGGGCCGAGATGCATTCTTGCATGATTTTGTTACGAGAATCAGGTGGGTATGGGTTAGACCCATACGTGTGGAAATCTGTGTTGTGGTTATGCACCGAGTCAAGGACTCACTCTTTTCTTTAACCATTTCAGTGATGCGAGAATCGCACTGGATCGGAGAGGACACATGGTGGCCCATGCAGAAAAGAAGAGTTGAAATATTTTAAAGCTTATTTATGTTAAGTAATTAGTTTTAAATATGGATGTAATAAGGGCCTTCTGACTTTTATTTATTTTTGAGAACTATTTTATTATTTTAAATTATGGTTGGTTTATATTAAAGACAAATTTATTCCAACAACTTAATTTCCAAATGGGCTTTATATATTCACTAAAGTTGACTTAGAGAATTTATCACATTTAAGTTTTGCTATGTTTTCAAAAGAACTTGGTTTCAAAAGATAGTAAATCTTCATGTTGTAAATTTAGTAAAGAAACATATTTTCACTAACATAACCGCACTCTACGTAGTGAATGGGCCGGTTTGGGGATGTTACGCTTGGTATCGTGAGTCTTGCTCAAAACTCCTATTTGGGTTTGGGCCCAAAACACAAATGGACTTTTGAAAAAATGGGCTTTTATAAAAGGTTTTTCAAAGTTATTCGCATGGCACTGCATTCGACCAAGTCCACTGTAAGTACTTCGACTTTCTTGAAGTGATTTGTTTATATGAATTGATTTGGGCTTAGTTTGGGTTCAGATTAGAATACTAGGATCCGTTGGACCCTAGGAATAGTCTACTCAAACATATGCATAAAACTTAAAGCTCTTAAACAAACTCGTGAAATAAGTCGAAAGTTAAGGTGTGGCAACCTCAAAAGCGCATGTCTAGGATTGATCCTAAGAGCTTGGTACTTAAGCAAGCCCTCGTGACTCACCTCCTCTTCGCAGAATCCTACCGGGTATGAGCTACTGCTCACCTTAACCAAGAGGACTTGTTCATAGGCTAAACCGACAATAAAACCCGAAAGGGAATTAGCTCTTGGCTGCTTTTAAACCTCCTGCTTTTAAAATTTTTCAAACTTATCCCTTTGGTTTGTGAAACCCTAAATCTGATTTTTGAAAGACGTCCCATCGAATTACAAAATTACCAAAATGCCCCTAGTGGCAAAATTACAAAATGCCCTCGTGTTATAAAATTACCGCTCTACCCTCAATTTTTTGATAAAATGCTTTTTACTTGCAAAAATACCAAAATCTCAAGTTTTCAAATATTAAGATATCTTGGTTTGTGAAAATTTACTAAAATACCCTCGGTTGATAAAGTTACCAAATGCCCTTGGTTTCTAAATATTCAGCTTTCTCTCAACTTTTACTCGAATATTCCTATTTTACCAAATATCAAAAATTCTATTTTTGTGAAATATTGTGATATTCCGATTTGGAGAATTTACTTAAAATGCCCATGATTTCCAAACTTTCTAAAATAACCCCGATTTCTAAATTTTGCAACACATCCGGTTGAAACACAAATTTTCAAGATGACCTCGAGATTTTGTGAATTTTGAAATATCTTTAAGTTGGAAAACTATTTTTCAAAATTGACTCCGAGTTATCACCGAAATACTTTTTATAGGAAAATGACGAAATTACCTGGTAGGGTATGAAACTTGATTGCTCGAAAGAACTACTTCTAAATATCTTGCTTTTCATAAAATTGCTCGTGGATAAACAAAGGAAACAAGAATTTCTAATGCATAAAACTTTCTAAACAGTACTAAATCGAGGCGCTAGATATGAGTTCTAGGGGCGTGGTCGCAATACTCGTGGACGTGGTAGAGGCGCTTTTGGTGATCGCTTGTTTTGTTGCGCCAGAAAGTATGTTAGCTCTTTAAGATCGTGAGTGCGCAGCTTATAGTGTAGTGTGGTGTTAGTTTAGACAAGTAATTTTTTGAGGACTAAATTATTTTAAGGAGGGTAGAATTGTAACACCCTCGTTTTAGGGGTTAGGCGCTTGGTGCTTAGCTCGGGTGTTGGCACACTCTAGGTGTGGTTGGGTAAGTTTTAGGGGTCCCGAGAACCCTAGGTGGTGGTAGGTTGCTTTAGAAAATTTTTAGTTTTAGGGGCTAAAAGGGGGAGCTTGGATGGAGGGGGCCTTAAGAGAAATTTAGGTGGAGTTTTGGCATAAAGATTGGTGTGGCAGAGTGGCAAGGAGGCGCCACATAAGGCATGGGGGAAGTGACGCCAGTGAGCTAGAAGGGTCTCAGTGTCTATTCGCAAGGGCAGCAGTGAGGCCTTGTTTTTAAGGCCATTAAGGATTGGTGGTGGACGGTTTTTGAAGGCTTGAAAGGTGGAGAAAGACTTGGTCTTCTTTTAAATTCGGCTAGGTAGGTTTGACTCATTCAAATTATTTTGAATGGATGGAAGGGAGGTGTTTTAGGAGATTTGAGGATTTTTTTTTGTGGGAGGTTGAGCTACGAATAGTATAAATAGGGGAGGTGTTCATTTTCATTCATCATTTGCTTTCTCCCTTGCCGTAGTTTTGCCTCCCAAATTCCTTTGCTTGTCAAACCTTCTTCTCCAAATTCTTTTGCTCTCACATTTTCCAAGTGGCCTAATCCTTCACTCTTTCTTTTATCCCTTCCTTGTTCCTTCAAAACCGAAAGCATCTAGGCATCTTTCTTTCTCTTCCTTAAACACTTTTGCCGAAACTCCTGAGCCGAATCTCTCTCTCAACTATTTCCAAACCTTCCTCCTTGTTCTAGTGGTGGTTGGCCGAATGTTCTGTGGTCTTAGTGTGGTAATTCTTTCTGTGTAGCCAAGCAAGTAGGAGCGAAAGAAGGGACTCAGAACACCCCAAACTCCTGACAAGACACCACGCCCGGACTGGGTATGTTACGGGAAAAACGCCTTTGAGTGATCGATTTTTGAAGCTTATCCAAGTATATAGTAGAAACGAAGTTGATTTCATTTAGCACTTCCAATAGTTTCTAAGTGCCATTTTGACACATTTTAGACTTAGTAGAAAAACAAGTTTGATTCTGAAATCAATTGAGTTGATTGTATAGTAAAACATAGCGAGATACCCGATGGTATAGTTTGAAACACATTATGATATAATTTTGAAAACGTTGTCTTTCCAAGTTTTAGTAAATTTCATGCCAAGTTATCTCATAAGGTGTTGAGAATCTAATTAAAACATACCCACCATAAAACATAATTTTAAAGGCCTTTTTACAAATCCAAATTAAATCTCAAATCGAAATAAGTAAGCTAAAGTACCCAAATGATAGAGTTTGAGTAAAACTTTATTAAGCATGGCATGAGCACCCCGAGTCCATCCCGCCCATGTCCGCTTTCACGAAGTCACCAAATGTCAAAGGAGAGGGTGAGTCGAACGACTCAAAGGCATAAATCCCGCCCCCGATGAAACAACATGCTAACACACATCATACATAGCAACATAATTAATGCAACCCGATCCTAACCATCCGTATCTCCTTTTCTACCCCGTGGTACCAAAACCACCGGTGGTGCTAAACCACCGGTGACATATAGTCACAATGTGTTACTAAAACACCGTGTCCTAATGACACAAATGTGCTAATAAAGCAATCGTGACCGTAGTCACAAATCAATTGATGGGGCCAACCCATCGTGGTGATACCCAATCACTAGCAGCATTTCATCCCATATCTCATGTGGGCCCAACCTACTGGTGGTGTTAACCACAGGACAAGTCGCAATGAGGTGCTCCAACCTCCGTGTCCCAAAGACACAAATGTGCTACTAAAGCACCGGTGACCGTAGTCACAATAATCGAATGATGGGGCCAACCCATCGTGTGATACCCAATCACTAGCGCATTTATCCCATATCTCAAAGTGGGGCCAACCTACTGCAGTGTTAACCACAGTGGACAAGTCGCAATGAGGTGCCCAACCTCCGTGTCCCAAAGACACAAATGTGCTACTAAAGCACTCGTGACCCAAAGTCACAAAGTGTGTTACTAAAACACCGTGCTCACAAAGACAAATCATCACCGCCCCTCCACTCATATCACCCATCAACAAACCAACTCATGTAATCATGCACATCATACAAATTATGCATATCATGCTAATATGTTTGACTCATACCCCATATCACATACATACATAGTCATGATACCATATAGATCATCAAGAATCTAGTAACAATACCGACTTACCCGATACGCATACACACATACCCCGCTTGGGTATCCAATAATCCATCATACACATGATTTTAATAGGCAAACAAAGCTTAATAACAATATCACTAAGTATGGGTGTGTTAGTTACACACCGTAAATACGCAGTTCGTAAACCCAACGAAACGATCTAAGTCCCTCGACATTAGCTCCTACACTCGGCCAACACATAGGGGTTAGGCATCTAAGACCATTCGCCAAAGACATATAAACCCAAAGGGGTTAATTTCAACTCCCTACCTCAAGATGATTTGGTTTCCTACCCAATCCGAATCAAGCAAATTGATTCCTCTTCCAACAATCGGCACCCTAATAAACAAATAGTTAATCACCAATCACCTTTAACTTAACCGAAATCTAAGGATTGAACTCACAATAATATACCAATTACTTACCCTCCACCTACCAATCGCCTAACAAAAGAATGACTGCCTTCTTATGCGCTTCCACACTCCAGTTGACCCTATAATGAAGAGATTAAAACCCTTCCAAAATGACCATAATCGCCCTTACCCCAAACCATAACCAATAAAGAACAAAAGAGGGGAAATATGGGCCATTCTGGCCACCCCACTTACCTTGTTCAAAGATTGAACATCCACCAATTCCACCCTACACCGATATTCGCCAAGAGAGCTACAAGGGAGAGGAGAGATTTGGCCTTGGCCAAAAAGAAAACGCAAGCAAAAGATGAGGAAAAGATTGATATTCTACCAAAATGAGAACACAAAGTTAGAAGGAAATTTCTGCTACCACCAAGGGAGGGTTCAAGCTAAAATCTTAAAATGAAGCAAAATAAAAGATATGTTCAAGAAGAAGATAAACAACCAAGGTTCGTAGAGGAAAAGAAAAGGTGCACAAGGGTAGATGCTTTCTCGGCTTAAGAAGAAAGGAATGGAGAAGGTATTTTGGGAGGGTAAGATTCGCCACCACCTGCTTCAAGAAGAGGAAAAAGAATGTTGAGAGGAGAGAGTTCTGGCTTTTAACAAGTCACCCTCCACTTTTTGCTCTCCACCAACCAAGTCACCACTTGACCAAGTCCAAGGAGGAATTTGAACTCCATCCAACTCCTCCTCCCTTGCCGCCCAAAATGGGGAACCAAAAAGGAGCTCTACGACTTGAACTCCGACCACCCTCACCAGTAGATGACGCCACACCAAGCTCCTCCCTTGCCACTTTGCCACCTCTTCACTTGTGCAATAAAACACCAAAGAAAACCCTTATACCCTAGCTCCAACAGCCTCCCCGACTTAACACCCAAACCAAAATTTTTCCATTCACTGCATACACCTAGGCTACAATCAAACCCCAAAACACCGAAATAGCAATACAAAGACACTAAACACATGCAATAACATGCAACAAAGAAAATAGCCCCTAACCCGGATATTACAGCTTCTACTTCTTTAAAAATAATTTCGCCTCAAATTACCCGATCAAAAGAGTTATGTATTGCTGTCTCATCATATCCTCTGGTTCCCACGTAGCTTCTTCACGCCATGATTCCGCCTAAAGTACCTTAACCAAAGGCACATGATTTTCTACGCAGTAACCTTCACATCCCGATCAAGAATCGCATGTGTTCCTCCTCCATGGTCAAGTCCGATTTACTCGATCTTTTCCATCGCTACCACATGCGACGGATCTCAACGATACTCCAAGCATCGTAAACGCGGAAAACGCCGTGAATCTGACTAAGCTCACGCAACTCAAGCCGATACGCCATCGGTCCAACTCGCCTCAAGATCTTATACGGTCCAATGAACTCCTGACTTAGCTTACCTTTCTTCCCAACCTTAACACCTTCTTCCAAGGCGAGACCTTCAGAACACTCGATCCCCACAAATAACTCTATATCTCTTTCGCTTAAGATCGGCATAAGACTTCTCGCCGTCCAAGCTTCTTCAATCTAGACCAATCAACTTAACCTTGTCTTCTGCCTCACCCACCAACTCGGGTCCTAACAATCGACGCTCACCTAACTCCGCCCCAACATGTAGGTGAGCGACACTTCCTACCATACAACGCCATACGGCGGTGCCATCTTGATGCTCGCTTGGTAATCATTGTTGTAAGCAAACTCACTAATGGTAGAAACTCCTCCCAATCGCCTCAAATCCGTGATACAACCCTCAAAGATATCCTCTAAGACCAATGACCTTTCTCGATTGACCGCCGATCATGGGTGAAAAGCCGTACAAATCCAAACGAGTACCCGTGAGCTTGATGCAACGCTTTCCGTAACCTTGACGTGAATCGATCCCTATCCGAGATTATCGAATCGCACGCCGCGGTAACCGCACTATCTTCGATACATATAGCTTCGCTTAGCTTCAAGTGAGTAGTCAACCTCACCGGAATAGTGAGCCGATTTAGTCACCGATCCACCACTACCCAAATCGAATTTTCTTGCTTGGCGTAAGCGGTAACCCACCGACGAAATCCATGGTTATTCTTTCCCACTTCCATCGAGGAATCTTCACAGTCAAGCAAACGCTGACGCAATCGATGTTCACTTTGACTCGCTAATGTCGACACTTCCCCAACAAACTCGCTACCTCTTTCTTCAAGCCGTGCCACCAAAATCGCTTCTCTAAGATCCCTATACATCTTACTACCTCTGTGATGCATAGCATAAGGATCGCTATATGTGCTTCCCCAAGAATCTTCTCGCCACTACCAACATCTTTAGGCATACAAGACTTACCTCAAAAACACGTAACTCATCACTAGACAGTCAGAACCATCCACACCACCATTCTCGCACTTGCAACCTTCAAGCACTTAGAATCACATCCTCTAATCAAGCTTTCTCGACCGCTTCAACCCAAGTAGGCTTAACTCGCAACTCGCTAATACTCCTCGCTGCCATACAAACTCAAATGGGCAAACAAAGCTCTTAAGTCCGAACAACCTTACGCTCCAACGCTGCTCGCCACCACGTTAGCCTTGCCTTGATGATACTCAATCGAATAAATATAATCTTTCAAAGAATCTCAACCCACTCACACGCTTCAAATTCAAATCCTTCCGAGTCAGAGATACTTCACTTTATGATCTCGTAGACTATCGATCTCTCCCGTATAAGTAGTGCCTCCAAATCTTTAAGGCGAAGACCACACCGCTTAGCTCCAAATCGTAAGGCCTGATAGTTGACCTCATGTGGCCTCACTGCCGAGAAGCGTAAGCCACAACTCCTCCTTCTTGCATCAAAGACACAACCTAAGCCCGTATGTGATGCATCGCAATAGACTGTGAATTCCTT
This sequence comes from Gossypium sturtianum, assembly GCA_025698515.1. Lineage (NCBI taxonomy): Eukaryota > Viridiplantae > Streptophyta > Magnoliopsida > Malvales > Malvaceae > Gossypium > Gossypium sturtianum. Next base: position 20,050 of record JAOWAD010000017.1, on the reverse strand, counting down.
ACCACCACCAAAGTTGAATTAGAACCGAGCCTCTACTCAAAATCTTCTTTAACTTATCGGCTTTTTCCGCATTGCTTTCTCACCCATACAAACGAACTTCTTTCCTCAAAGAACTTGGTCATCTACACGCTATCAACGAGAAACCTCAACAAACCTTCTGTAGTATCCGCCAAACCTAAAAACTCCGAATCTCAAATGCACCGACCTAGGCGGCTTCCAATCCAAAATCGCTCAATCTTACGAGGATCTACTCAATCCTCACCACACTTACATGACCCAAGAAAGTCACTTTTCTAAGCCGTAACTCGCACTTATCGAACTTAGCATAGAGTCGCTTTCCTCAAAATCGCAACACCACTCGCAAATGCTTATCATGCTCTTCCTCCGCCCTGAGTACACTAAGATGTCGCTTATGAAAATCACGACGAACCGATCCAGATATCGTTGAAACACCCTATTCATCATATCCATAAACGCCACGGCAAGTTAGTCAACCCGACCAGATTACCGTAAATTCAGAGTGCCCATACCGAGTCCGAAATGTCGCTTTTTATGGATATCACCTCCTTAACCTTCAATCGATGATACCTGTGATCTCAAGTCGATCTTCAAAATACCGCAAAGCATTCTTCAAATTGATCAAACAAGTCATCTATCCGCGGGCAACTGATACTTGTTTTTAATCACAACTTGTTCAATCAAGCAGTAGTCTATACACATCCGCATTGTGCCATCTTTCTTCTTGACAAAGAGTACCGCGCACTTACCTACAAACACTTGGCCCGATGAAACCTCTATCCAATAACTCCCGATCCAGAGCCTTAAGCTCCACCAACTCCTTTGGCGCCATCCTATACGGAGCAATAGACACCGCGCAGCCTCCGGTAATAGATTTATTCCAACTCTACTCGCGATCCAAGCAAGAAACCCGAAGCTCCTCAGAAAACATCAAGAAACTCCTTAACAAGCATTTAACCTTCTCCACAAAGCACTTTTAGCCTCCAACGCATGCACATGAACCACATACGCTTCACAAACTCTTCCCGACCATCTTCTCTGCCAAAGCAGATACCACATTTGATAAGTAATCTCTCCTATTACCTATCATAGCCACCTCATCACCTCAACCGCTCTTAAGAACCATGCGCTTGGCCGCGCAATCCAACCTCGCCTCGTACTTGACCAACCAATCCATCCCAAGAATCGATCGAACTCCCCAAACTGGCAGCTTCCATCGACGCTAGAATAACACTACCCCTTGAGTTCTAGGGTACTTCTCTAAACAGCTTTATCTACTACTACAGAGTGACCTAGAGGGCTAATCACGCCATCCGCCTAAAGATATCTCGTAGTCTAAATCCATGGTCTCTACTATACCACTCGCAACATAAGAGTGCGTTGAACCCACATCAATCAAAGCAAGATAAGGAGAACCAAAATCAAAACGCATTTTAGAGACGCCCGGCATGCCGCGCTCTCCTCTCGCTACCGCAAAGATACACTAATCCAGCCGTCTAGCATCGAACTACCTCGCATTCTCCTCGCCTGCTCCACTACCCGACTGTAACTATTACCGCTCGCCATTACCACGCCCCTCTCGGTGGCGGCCCATTACCTCTCGAGCCGATTTCGCCCCGCCTCGTGATCGAATCTCAGCCAACCCACGCGACAATCCTCACACGATGCTCCAGAGAACCACACTGGCAACCTTTTTCCTCCAAATTCAAAGAGCCACCCCAATGAGATTTCCCACACCGATCACATCATGGGCTGGCCCCGCGCTTAGCAAAGAACAAACCTAGCAGTCGGGTTCGCCCACTTTGGCCTAGCCCTCTTCTCATGGATTACCCGACGCATCCGTAAGACCCAAAGCTCCTCTTATGCCTATTTCTATCCATGCCCCGCCTCACCGACTTTAACACCCTCGCTACCTTAGCCTTCTCAACTAAGACAATGAACTCGCAGGCCCACACGAGGAGCAATCGCTTAGCCTCAAGTCGCCTCGCACCATCCTCGAAACGAACACACCTCTCATGCTCAAGTGGCCACAATGCCCTCGGCATACCTACTCACCTTCAGAACTCACCAGCATCAAGAACCGATTTACTTCTCAACAAGCCTCGTAAGCCTTTCACCGGAGTCGATATAACTAGCTCCGGCGTATTTCCTTTGATATGTCGCTCAAATAATCCCATGTTAGATCCTCTCACGCCACACTCGCTTCTCGAACCGTGAGCCACCACCGATATGACTCATCACGAGAAGCGACACGATGCCCTTCACCTTCTTTCACCACCAAGTCCAGATCATCCATGATCCGCTCACTTGCCTCCACCAATACTCAAGCAGAAGGCCGGAGCAACACCGTAAACACCCTAAGAATTCGCCCCATTTGCCCAAGTCGCCAGAACAGATTTCCTAACTTCCGCGCCACCACCAACTCCTCGCTACTTTTCCAAAACTCGCAAAGATCGCTCGCGACATCGCTGGCTGCCCCCCACCGATCTTGGAACTCACCACCTCCACCGGGTGGCGGAATCCCAGATCTCATTTTCTCGAACCCCGACTGCATCCTACGGCTCGTAAACAACTATCCTACCACGACTCGCCCACGCACCACGCCCACCTCTAGCGCCATGACTAATCTTTCTACGATTCGATTAAGAATTTTTATGCATCGTGATTTATTCCACTTGTTTAAAAGCAAGTCTTATGAATATTTTAAGAGGATTTGTTCTCGCGAGTTCACGTAATCCTATCGCTTCAATCTCTAAAGTAGTATACTATTGCTATTCATCAAATCATATCACATCCAATCAATTCACAAGCAATAGTACGGGGTACTTACTCGGCGAATCAAAAGCCGAGACTCCTGCATGCCTTTCAAACCATACTTTAAGAATAAAGACTAACAAAACCACCTTTGAAAACATTTTGGGCCTCAGCCCACAAACAGCCTTTGAACTTAGCTCGATACCACAATTGTAACACCCCAAACTCTGACAAGACACCACGCCCGAACTGTATGTTACGGGAAAACGCCTTGAGTGATCGATTTTTGAAGCTTATCCAAGTATATAGTAGAAACGAGTTGATTTCATTTAGCACTTCCAATAGTTTCTTAGTGCCATTTTGACACATTTTAGACTTAGTAGAAAAACAAGTTTGATTCTGAAATCAATTGAGTTGATTGTATAGTAAAACATAGCGTAGATACCCGATGGTATAGTTTGAAACACTTTGCGTATATAATTTTGAAAACGTTGTCTTTCTAAGTTTTAGTAAATTTCATTCCAAGTTATCTCATAAGGTGTTGAGAATCTAATTAAAACATACACACCATAAAACATAATTTTAAAGGCCTTTACAAATCCAAATTAAATCTCAAATCGAAATAAGTAAGCTAAAGTACCCAAATGATAGAGTTTGAGTAAAACTTTATTAAGCATGGCATGAGCACCCCGAGTCCATCCTGGCCCATGTCCGCGGCTTCACGAAGTCACCCGAAATGTCAAAGGAGAGGGTGAGTCGAATAACTCAAAGGCATAAATCCCGCCCCCCGATGAAACAACATGCTAACACACATCATACATAGCAACATAATTAATGCAACCCGATCCTAACCATCCGTATCTCCTTTTCTACCCCGTGGTACCAAACCACCGGGTGGTGCTAAACCACCGGTGACATATAGTCACAATGTGTTACTAAAACACCGTGTCCCAAAGACACAAATGTGCTACTAAAGCACCGTGACCGTAGTCACAAATCAATTGATGGGGCCAACCCATCGTGGTGATACCCAATCACTAGCGCATTTATCCCATATCTCATGTGGGGCCAACCTACTGGTGGTGTTAACCACAGTGACAAGTCGCAATGAGGTGCCCAACCTCCGTGTGTCCCAAAGACACAAATGTGCTACCAAAGCACCGTGACCGTAGTCACAATAATCGAATGATGGGGCCAACCCATCGTGGTGATACCCAATCACCAGCGCACGATCCCATATCTCAAAGTGGGGCCAACCCACTATGGTGTTAACTACAGTGACAAGTCGCAATGAGGTGCCCAACCTCCGTGTCCTAAAGACACAAATGTGCTACTAAAGCACCGTGACCCAAAGTCACAAAGTGTGTTACTAAAACACCGGTGCTCACAAAGACAAATCATCACCGCCTCCACTCATATCACCCATCAACAAACCAACTCATGTAATCATGCATATCATACAAATTATGCATATCATGCTAATATGTTTGACTCATACCCCATATCACATACATACATAGTCATGATACCATATAGATCATCAAGAATCTAGTAACAATACCGACTTACCCGATACGCATACATACCCCGCTTGGGTATCCAATAATCCATCATAATCACCATGATTTTAATAGGCAAACAGTTTTAATAACAATATCACTAAGTATGGGTGTGTTAGTTACACACCGTAAATACGAGTTTAGAAACCCAATGAAAACGATCTAAGTCCCCGACACTAGCTCCTACACTCGCCAACACATAGGGTTAGGCATCTAAGACCATTCTACCAAAGACATATAAACCCAAAGGGGTTAAATTCAATCCCCTACCTCGAAGATGATTTGGTTTCCTACCCAACCGAATCAAGCAGTTGATTCCTCTTCCAACAATCGCAGACCCTAATAAACAAATAGTTAATCACCAATCACCTTTAACTTAACCGAAATCTAAGGATTGAACTCACAATAATATACCAATTACTTACCCTCCACCTACCAATCGCCTAACAAAAGAATGATTTGCCTCTTAAGCGCTTTCCACACTCCAAAGGACCCTATAATGAAGAGATTAAAACCCTTCCAAAATGACCATAATCGGCCCTTACCCCGAACCATAACCAATAAAGAACAAAAGAGGGAAATATGGCCATTCTGGCCACCCCACTTACCTTGTTCAAAGATTGAACATCCACCAATTCCACCCTACACCGATATTCGCCAAGAGAGCTACAAGGAGAGGAGAGATTTGGCCTTGGCCAAAAGAAAACGTAAGCAAAAGATGAGGAAAAAGATTGATATTCGCCCAAAATGAGAACACAAAAGTTAGAAGGAAATTTCGCTACCACCAAGGGAGGGTTCTGCTAAAATCTTAAAATGAAGCAAAATAAAAGATATGTTCAAGAAGAAGATAAATGTACCAAGGTTCTGAGAGGAAAAGAAAAGGTGCACAAGGGTAGATGCTTTTCTATTAAGAAGAAAGGAATGGAGAAGGTATTTTGGGAGGGTAAGATCTGCCACCACCTGCTTCAAGAAGAGGAAAAGAATGTTGAGAGGAGAGAGTTCGGCTTAACACAATTAAGCAAAAGAAGAAGAAATTGGGTTGAACATTCTACCACACACAAGAATTAAGGAAAAGAATGCAAATTTCGGGCAAGGCTATAGGGTTTGGTCATTCAGCTTTGAAGAAATGAGAGAAACTCTGAAGCTTGGGGTTGTTTTGACAAAAAGAAAATGTTGGCTTCAAAATGCCTTTTGTCTCAAAAATGCACAAAGTGAGAAGTGCATTTCAAGACACCACACTTCCCATCACCAAACCGTCCCACACTCCCCAAACCTCACCAACATTCGGCCATATCCCCTAATTCACTCCCAACCACAAATTCAAATAAGTTTGAACAAGTCACCTCCACTTTTTGCTCTCCACCAACCAAGTCACCACTTGACCAAGTCCAAGGAGGAATTTGAACTCCATCCAACTCCTCCCCTCCCTGTCGGGCCCAAAATGGGAACCAAAAAGGAGCTCTACGACTTGAACTCCGACCACCTCACCTATAGATGACGCCACACCAAGCTCCTCCTTGCCACTTTGCCACCTCTTCACTTGTGCAATAAAACACCAAAGAAAACCCTTATACCCTAGCTTCAACAAAATTCTCCCCGACTTAACACCCAAACCAAAATTTTCCCATTCACTCAGCATACACTCTAGGCTACAATCAAACCCCAAAAACACCGAAATAGCAACACAAAGACACTAAACACATGCAATAACATGCAACAAAGAAATAGCCCCTAACCCGGATATTACAGACCCTTAGGTCTGATTCATCAAATGTTGTAAGAGCATTCAGATTTGATCGCGTGAGGTAAGGCTAGTTAGTAAGATTAAGTACTTAAGTGGTGTTTTGGAGGTTAACCTGCTTACTGACAAGCTTTTGATGGAGGCCACAACCACCGTAGTGGGGCAAGGAAAGGTCCCTATCCCAAGTTCAAGAAGAGGGTCAGTCTCTGCAGCCGGATTGGCTACGGGTGTGGGCCAACAGCAGGATAGCTATAGGCGATATCGCTGCTTCTTTGAGCGATAGCTTAGGATCGAAAGCATAGAACTACAGTGTTAAGGTGCGAATCATCGCACTATTTCCTTCAAGCTTAATTGCTTGCTAATGCTTATTGTGGATAATCTGATAACATGTGAGTAAACCGTGATGTTAGGTTATTGTGTTATATATATATATATTTGGTGTGGTATTGATATGAGTTGTATGCTTATTTATATGATGACTAAACATGTGGCATTTACATAACTTGCAAGGGATTTGGATTGATGGAGAAAGGAAGGGTGTACACATGATGCACGTGGTCTAATGTCACCAGTCGCATTAGCTTTGATGGTTAGCTTTGTGCTACCTTGAGGGAGGTGTGGCTCTGCGCCCATCTCGGCGGTTGATGGCTATAAAAGCGCCACCGTAAACAGATTATGATGTTGGGATCACTTTGGTTGATCGCGGTCTCAGCCACTACCTTGAGCAAATGAAGCCTGCTAAGGTAGGGTTTATGGATCACGAGGTGATCAAAGTGGGTTAGCCAGGGCTCTGGGCGTGGAGTCCGCTAAGGTTGGTGTACGTGCTGACAAAAGAGGGTTGGGCCGAGATGCATTCTGCATGATTTTGTTACGAGAATTGTGTGGGTATGGGTTAGACCCATACGTGTGGAAATCAGTGTTGTGGTTATGCATCGAGTCGCTGGACTCACTTTTCTTTAACCATTTGTGATGCGTAGAATCTGACCGGATCGAGAGGACACATGGTGGCCCATGCAGTAAAGAAGAGTTGAAATATTTTAAAGCTTATTTATGTTAAGTAATTGGTTTTAAATATGGATGTAATAAGGCCTTCTCGACTTTTATTTATTTTTGAGAACTATTTTATTATTTTAAATTATGGTTGGTTTATATTAAAGACAAATTTATTCCAACAACTTAATTTCCAAATGGGCTTTATATATTCACTAAAGTTGACTTAGACAATTTATCACATTTAAGTTTTGGTTATGTTTTCAAAAGAACTTGGTTTCAAAAGATAGTAAATCTTCATGTTGTAAATTTAGTAAAGAATTATTTTCACTAACATAACCAGCACTTCTACGTAGTGAATGGGCCAGTTTGGGGATGTTACATTTCACCCAAGCTATCTCCTTACAATTAAGTGATTTTAGAGGTCTTTCTTGAGAATTTTTGTACTTTGGAGTCCCTAGCTTAAGCTAGCTAATGAGGGGACTAATTTGCTATATGGTTGAATGTTTAGGACTTTCCATGAGAGTGTTCATGTTTTTTGCTCGAGTTTTTATGGAAGAAAATGAATGTTAGTGAGTCAAGGAACAACTTTTGTGAAAGGTGTTACCATGAAAACACCTAAATGAGACTTAGTTGTAAAGATTTTAAATGTGTGATAAATGCATGAAATAAATGGTTTTGTGAGTTTTGTAAGAGAAATAAATGTTTAGCTAGGATTGTTTAATGAGAAAATGTGATGAAAGATGATTTATGAGCCTAGGGGAAAATTGTAATTTTGCCATAGTGTAAGGGCAAAATGGTCATTTTGCATAAGTAGAGATTTTGATGTATTATGATTTATAAAATGATGGAATGAGTGAGTTTCATTATTATAGATCAAGAAGAGTGCGAAACAACCTTGACCGGGGAAAAGGCAAGGTTACGGATTAAGCCGCTGATTAACACATTTTGCAATCGAGGTAAGTTTATGTGTAAATGATTCATTTTGAGTATACATGTTGCTATTAAATGGTGCATTCTATGAATGAAATTATTTATGATTGAGATGGATTGAATTCAATAGATATTGAGTAATTTCCGTGTTAGTCTAATTATAGATTAATGAAGGGCTATGCGATACCAATCGTAAATATTCTTAATGGTGGGCTATATGCGACACCACCTTACTAATCATTCACGATGGGCTGTGTGCGATACCATCGCTTATATTATCATTTGGTGGGCTATGTGCAATACCACCATAAATACTCTTGTTGGTGGGCTGCATGCGATACCACCCTAATTATGGAGTAATGGTGGGCTATGTGCGAAACCACCGAGTGTATGGTATTATTTCAATGGTTCATTGAGAAATTGTTTAAGTGATTGTTTCATGTGACTTTGTGGTGATAAGTGTAGGAATGTATGCTATTAAATGTGAGCATTATGCTTGTTATATGGTTGGAATGTGGTAAGAGATGAAATGAGTAAGCATGACTATGGAATGTGGATTGTTCTGCTTAGTATGTAATGCTATTTATTGATCAAAGACATGTTATGATGTTTATTGTTTACACGTAAACTTACTAAGCTTAAAGCTTACTCCCTTTCTTTCCCTTGTTTTATAGAGTCAAAGAGCTAGTTTGGGATTCAAGATAATCGGAAGATCACCCACACTATCGACTATCTCAAAGACATTTAGACTTAGCATTTTGAGTATGGCATGTATAGGGGCTAGGCTTAATGTAATGTTTTGTTGTTTTGGCCAAGTGTATTGGCTCTTTTAGAGATGAACTCTTTGTATATTGCCATAGTTGATGGCTCATTAATGCTAATCTATGAAAGGTTGAGGTTATTCATGAGTGTGTGTGTAGTACATGATGGGTTTGCTTGGTTAAAACATGTATGAATGGGTTGATATTTGAATGTGACTATGTTTGTATGAGATAAGGTGATAAAAAGAGCTTGGCAAATAGCCTTGTTCTTGTCCACACGTGTGTTTCTAGGTCGCAGTGTAGACACACTGGCCAGCCCCATGAGTGTGTGGCTAGGCCGTGTCCCCGCATGTTAGTTTTACAAGTCAGTAAGCCCAGTAGTAAACACATAGGCAAAGACACTACCGCAGTGTCTCACCTGGTGGGAAAGCATGGCTGTGACATGGGCGTGCCTAGGCCATGTGAAGTCTCAGACTGAATTTGAATTTAATTCGCCACACTCGGCCGGCGGACACGCGCGCAGGATCGGGCCGTGGTGATGCAAGTCGACATACGACCACGCCGCATACACACGCGCAGATAGGCCGTGTGATGCAAGTCGTTGTCAACCACGGGTGTCGAACACGAAGGCAGGATATCTCGACACCCGTGTTCTCCTCCACACTGCGCAGTGGACTATTTGGAGAGAATTTTCCAAGGTCTTTCTGAAGCTTCAAAGGAATTCGATTTGATTCTCAACCATTCCTAAACCATAAATTAGGCCTTGTAGGCTTGTTTAAGATGTGCTATCAAAAGTTTTAATTGGGAATAGAAAGCCGTGTTTTGATGTGGATTGATTATTTACATATAAGTCTAGTAATGCCTTGACCCCTATTCCAAATACGAATACGAGGAAGAGGTGTTACATTTAGTGGCATCGAAAGTTATGGTTTAATCGATTCTCTGACTACCGTAGCGTGTGTAAGCGGTCTAGCTATACATGCCATAGAATACAATGATAGTGTGGTGACTTTTGACTATATTTAACTATGTTTTTGTATAGTAAATGGATCCCGACCGAGCAAACACGATGATGTCGCTAGTAACGCTGTTTACCCCCGCGCAAGGGACCGCTACAGAGAAAGTAGACCCGAGACTATGGGTCAAGGTGAAGAGGCTCGGAAGCCTTTCTTCACATGATGAGTAATTGGTACACGGAGTATGTGCGAGCGAATCCTAATGCTCAACCTCCTCCACCCCCTCAGAACACCCCTAACTCAGATACATCGCCAGATTAGGGTTATGAGGCATTACAGGCACTCAACCACATCTATGCACAATCAAATATCTCTTCTCAAGAACGAAGTTATAACGATACATTTATAAAATTACTAAACTCGAATATTCACAAATCATTTATATTAAATTCAATATATGAATCATAAAGCCAATCCAAATTAATCATACATTATCACTATGTATCTCAAATAAAGCATACTTCAAAATTCAACCATGTGATCTTAAATTTTATGGCATTCGAATACTTTCTAAGTCACAAAGCAAATTCATTTCATATACCAAGAAATTTTACCACAAAGATTCATTCAGATATAACCGCTTTATTAGTTATTATCAAACATACCATTTATAAATTTTCACATAAACACATAATTAAACTATGACTAGCCTTATTATATGGCTTACTCATCACCCAAATACAAGTCATTTTACAAATTCAATAATCAAACCAAACCACATTAATTTGAGCCAATTTCAAACACTTATATTGGAACACATCATGTCATCATAAATCTAACATTAAACCCACAATCAACTTCACTCTTTCATACTCAAACATTACAAGCACAAAACACAATCAAGATATTATAGACTTATTTATCAAGTTAGCCATTTTCGCATGGCATTTATATACATCTCATTCATAATGAGCTCAAAAGGTATCATAGCTTATACATGCCATAAAATTTAAATTCAACTTTAAAAAGTACCAAAATATTGATGATAGTGTGACGAGCTTCTCCGACGATCCCGAGCACGAACGATCACCCAAAAATCTAAATCACAAGAGCAACTAAAACACCAAGTAAGCTTTTTAATGTAAATTTAGTAAGTTATAAGCAATTTAAGAAATCTATCGATTATTCTATTAAAAATGATTTTTAAAAATATCATAGACAAGGATTCATCAAATACCCATTTACTTGTACAACCGTGAAACATTTCTTATTTCTCAAATTCAAAGTCTAATCTAATATAAAATTTCATCCTCATGTATTATCCACATATTCAAGTTTAAAGCTATTCAAACATACATCTTATAAAAATTCCACATAGTTTAATCACATTTAGTATTTCATATAACAATCAATATGATTTTATAAACATTTCCCATATCAACTTGTTCCACTCAAACTATACATTTAAAAAGGCATTCCATCCAAATTCCACAATTAATCACATATATACTTGATTTCAAATAATAACATCTCATAGTTTCTAAACTTGCCAAATTCAATCTTTGAGCTTAAAATTAACTCACACACTTAGTGCTCATTAACCTATTTCGCACACACTTAGTGCTCAGAATTCACCCGCACACTTAGTGCTCATTAACCGATTTCGCATACACTTAGTGCTCAATGACCGATTTTGCACACATAGTGCTCGATATCAAATTTGCACATTTAAGTGCATCTCTCAAACTTGCTACTCATTTATATATATGCACATAAAGCTTAAACATCAACCACATATATACGTATTAACTTATTCATCTCCTAATCAATATCACATTCTGGTTTATCAATAATATATATGTATACAACACATTCGGCTATATTAAATACATATAGATATCACATTCTATTATATCAATAATATATATACTTCCATTAAATACATGTACATCATTATAAATAAATCCAATCCAAATTAATTTCTTAAAACTTACCTCAATATCGACGGATCGTGTTTCTAATTATTCTACTTAATTTCGCTTTTCCCCGATCCAATCTTGATCCTTTTGTTCTTGATCTAATTAATTTAAAATTAAGCTAAATCAAAGGAGGTTTCACTCAATTTAATCCCAACCACATATTTGGGTAAATTTCCAAATTGTTCTTCATATAAAACATTTTACAAAATAGTCCAAAATGCATAAAAACATAAAATGCACTCAATCTCCTTTCAATATACAAGGGTCGAATATTTATTAGGCTTGTACAAGCCTCTACATTTTATTTATTTTTAAAATCTAGTCCCTCCATTTATCAATTCTCTTCAATTAAGCCCTAATAAACTAATTTCATGAAAATTGATAATACAAAACTTAAAAATCTATCACATATTTTCTATTTTCTAACATCAACACCAAATTTTCATAAACTTCATCAATGGTCGAACAAAAATTCTTTATAAATTTCAAAAATAAAACATGGGCAAGATAAATAACTCAACAACCATCTCAAATATGTAAAATTTATTCAAAAACCAAACTCAAACATACCTTTAATTGAGCTTCAAATATGCCGAAATGCCCAACTCTTTTCTTTTATTTTGCTATTTCTATTCGCCAAGAACATGCACTATTTGCATGTTTTATTTTCTTATTTGTTTTATTATTTTTACACATAGTTTTATTATATTACTAAAATAACTTTATAATATAAATAAAACATCATGAAATGAGCTATTGCCATTCACTTAATTTGTAATTGGCATAATTGCCATTTAAAACCCCAACATTAAAAAGACATGGTAAATTAACATTTTCAAGATAGCATGCTTAGTAATTACTTGATGCAATTTTATCCTTTTAATACTTAAGCGCCAAACCTCAAAATTTAAACACGAAGCTTTAACACACATAAATTCACACAGTAATAAAAATCCAAAATATACATACATATATATATTTTAACTCAGATTCGTGGTCCCAAATCACCATTCCAATTAGGGTAAAAATCGTTGTTACAACTCTCCCCTTTAGGGATTTTCGCCCCTAAAATCTTACCGTGAATAGGTTTGGGTAATGTTCTTTCATCAAGCCTCAAGCTCCCAAGTTGCCTCTCGACTCCCGTTTATGCCATAACACTTTCACCAATGAGATTTTCTTATTTCTCAACTCTTTAACTTCGCGAGCTAGAATACTGATCGGCTTCTTCTTCATGTTAAATCATCAATCTCAATCTCTCGACAGCACTAATCACATGAGAAGGATCGATTTATAATCACGCAACATCAAACATGAAATACATTGTGAATCCTTTCTAACTCGGGCCAGTGTAATAATCAGACGCGAATCGGTCCTAAAACATTCAAGAATCTCATACGCCCAATGAATCTCTGACTAACTTGCCTTTACGATCGAATCTGAAGTACTTTCTCCACGGTGAAACTTTAAGAAACACTCTATCTCCTGATCTAAAACTCTATATCTTTACGCTTCAAATCCGCATACGATTTCTGATGATCCGTGCTTCCTTCAAACTTTCACTGATCACTTTCACCTTCTGCTCACTTCTCTTTAACTAAATCAACCTCGTGAATCTTATTTTCACCGAGCTCATTCTAATACAAGGGTGTACGACATTTACGACCGCATACACCAGTAGGTGCCATTTTGATACTCGATTGGAAACTATTGTTGTATGTAAATTCGATCAGAGGCAAGCATCGATCCCACGAACCCCTAAACTCAAGAATGCAAAGATCTCAACATATCCTCAAGTATCTCGAAGTGACTCGCCGCATCGAACTATCCGTCTGGGGGATGAAAAGCTATTAAAATGCGCTTTAGTACCTAATGCATCTTGCGCTTTTTCTAAAACGCGATGTAAATCTCTAATCCCTATCCAAACAATAGAAATAGGTACCCTGCAATCGCACGATCCGAAAATATACAATTTCGCTTAGCTTATCGAGCGAGTGATCTCGTATGGACCGTAATAAAGTGAGCGGATTTTTTCAATCTATCAACAATAACCTGCATTGCATCCTTCTTGCTCGATGTCAACCCTGGAAACCCAATACAAAGTCCATCGTGACTCGTCCCATTTCTATTCAGTATCATGATCGGCTGAAGCAATCCAGAAGGCACTTCGATGCTCGGCTTTTCACTTGTCGACATATTAAGCATTTCAAACAAAGTCGTAAATGTCTCTTTTCATACCGTACTACCAATAGTATCGCTTTCAAATCATTATACATCTTCGTGTTACCCGGGTGAATAGATAATCTACTATCATGAGCTTCATTACAAATCATGCGAATCAATTTAGGATTCTTCTAAGACAATAAATTTGATTTTTGAACCGCAAAACATCCATCACCATCAACATGAAATCCCGGCCAAAGATTCAAATCACAAAGAATTCTCTTTGCTATCAAGTCATCATCAACTTTTGAGCTTCGCATATCCACTTGAACGAATTACTTGGCCTCGCTTTTTAACTCATTTACAAAGACCATCACCGCATATAGCCATATACGCATTCATAGCACGCAGCAAATAGTGATTTTCGGCTTAAGGCATCACCACCACGCTAGCCTTCCTGCATGATAATCAATCACAAGCTTGTAGTCCTTTAGCAACTCTAACCACCATCACCGCTCTCAAGTTTAAATCCTTCCGTCATCAGTATTTGAGGCTTTTTGTGATCGGAGTAGATATGACATTTCTCGCTGAACAAATAGTGGCGCCAAATCTTCAAAGCAAACACTATAGCGCTAATTCAAGATCGTGTCGGGTAGTTCTTTTCATGCGCTTTAGTCGCCTCAAGGCGTAGGCTACAACCTTACCTCCGCATCAAAACACAAATTTCAAACCGCTCAAGGATGCATCATCAAGAAAATGAACTTTTACCCGACTGGCCGAACAAGCACCGAGCTTCACCAACAAGGTTTTCACCGATCAAACTTTTCTCGCACCTTTCCGCCCACTCGACCTAACATCTTTCAAGTAGCTTTGTCATCCGAGTTGCAATCATCGAGAAACCTTTCATGAAGCGCCTATAATAACCAAGAAGTCCCAAAAATCTGAACTTCGTAAATATTCCGCGGTCTCAATCAAGTATAGCCGAAATCTTACTTTGATCAACCCAATACCGATGCTAAAACAACATGCCCTGTGAAGTTAATCTCACAGAACTAAAACTCAAAATTACCGAATTTTTGCGCATAAATCGCTATATCACATAAAATTTGTAACACAAGTCTTAAGTGTTCGGCATGCCTCGCTTTCATCGCGCGAATAGATCGAATGTCATCTATAAACACAACCACTTAATTGATCCAGATATCGCCTCAATACCCGATTCATCAAATCCATGAAAATAGCAGGGCATTAGTGAGTCCGAACGGCATCACCAAAAACTCATAATGTCCGTATCTCATTCGGAAAAGCCTTAGGCACATCGTAGTCTCTAACTCAGAATCGATAATAGCCCGATCTTAAATCTATCTTCAAAATACCGAGGCTCCCTTTAGCCGATCGAATAAATCATCAATGTGCGCAACGGGTATTTATTTTTATGGTCACTTTATTGAGTCACAGGTAGTCGATGCACATTCTCAATTTTCCATCTTTCTTTTCACGTAATAACACCGGGCGCACTTAGGGAGAGTAACTCGACGAGCAAAACTCTATCCGCCAACTCTGCAATCGAAGCTAATTTTTTAATTCGGGCCGCTGCCATTCTATAATGAGCTATCGAGATCGTAGTCGCCCCCGCACTAACTCAATACCAAACTCTACCTCCCTAACAGTGGCAAACCCGACACTTCTTCAGAAACACATCCGTATACTCACATACAATGTGCACAGTATTCAATCTTCTTTTCTACACTTTACTATCAATTACATAAGCAAAGTAAGCTTCACAACTTTTCTCATATGCTTTCTGAGCCAACATCGAGGATATCACCGGGCTGGTAACCCATTTAAATCGTGAGAATCAATTTGAATTATCTCATTATTCTAGTGTCGCAGTATCAATAGTTTTTCGCCTAATTCACTACAAAGATCGCGGCACGCTAACTAATCCATATCGAGGATGATATCAAACTCATCGAATGGTAGTAAACATCAAATCACCTAAAAACATGAATCTTGAATCATCGTGAGGGCAATTCTTGCACACCTTATCAACTAGCACACACCGGCTTAGGGTTCAAACCCGAATCACAAACTCGCAGACTCAACAGTAAAGTTCCATCGATACTAATGTTTCACACAATATAGAAATGAGTTGAACCGGATCAATCAAAGCAATTACACTAATATCATAAAGAGTAAATATACTCGTTGATAACATCCGAGATGAAACCTCCTCTGCCCGGATGGCATAAGCTCGCAGCACACGAGCCTCTGGACGAATAAATGTACCAGATCCAAAGTCTCTCTCGAGTACCGCTCTACCTCCCGCATTTCAGTGGTGGTCCTTCAGTCGCAAAGACAACTCGATCTCACACTGAGCATTATCCTTCTCGGGCCAATGTAACATCTCGCTTTAGGGCCTAATCGCATATAGTGGTGCAGCGAGACCACAAACTGGTGGGGTTATAAAAGAGTTTGTGAGGTTTATGCCTTGTATGCATGCTAGTGTGAAAGTTTCATGAAGCAATTTTGTGAAATTGTGGTTGAATTGTCTTCAAAAGGACTAAATTGCAAAAGTTGCAAATTGTGTGTTTCTAGAAGCTTATATGTTTGAAATAGCTTTAGATTATTAATTAGAGGTCCTCAATAGAAATTTATCCAAATTCTAATATTTGACAAAATTGGGCATGGATGAGTTAAAATAGAAAGTTTATCAAAAAGGGCATTTTGGTCATTTATCAAATAAGTGATTAAAATAGGAGAAAAGATGACAAAATTCATTCATCTTCTTCCCCTAAGGTCACTGAAAAATCCAAGAGCCATTGTTAGGGTTCTTCAAATTTTTCAAGCTTGCTAGTAAGTGCATCTAGCCTGCTTTTTTGATATTCTTTGTATTTTGAAGTCCTAGTAGCATGAGTAAGTTTATTTTAGCTATTTGATGAGCTAAAATGGATGTTCAAAATGTACATGTATGACGTGGCATGTATGTTGGGATATTTTATGGAAGATTATGAAAGCTTGATGTAGTAGAAACATCTTTTGTTAAGTGATTTTCCATGAAAATGCATGTAGGACTTGATCAGAAAATCTTAAGTTTGGTACATGTGTTTTTAGTGAGAATTGATGATAGCTTTAGTTGAATAAGTGGTTTGACTACATGAAAGACTAGAAAGTTGAATAAAAATCACTTTACTTGAGCCTTGGGGCTAAAGTGTAAATATGAGAAAGTTTAGGGGTAAATAGTAATTTTGCTAAAGTATGAGATATGGGTCAATCTAGTCAATGTGTGTATTGAATAAGCTGATTTATTCATTATAGATCAAGAAAGGCAAAGCCCTGATCAAAATCGAGGCAAAAGCAAGGTGGTGGACTAAATTGCAAGTCTCAACACTTCGAGTACCGAGGTAAGTCTATGCATAAACAATGCATTCATACTACTACAATTTATTGATGATAGCTAGTGTGTAGTTTGTTCGAGATTGATTGAGAACCTATGTGGTTCAAGTAGAATGAATGTAGTAGAATTGTGAATGGATGTTTAATTGAGTAAGTAGACATGTGAATGTGTAGTGATAATGCTAGATGGCGGTGTGGTAGGTGGTATTTATTTTGCATTCAAGTCCTGGTCAAGACGAATGGAGTATTTATTTTGTCGCTGAGTCATGGAGGTGGTAGAGTTGGGATTGAAATACTCACTCAATGGAGTTTGAACTGGCCATAGAGAGAATTGAGGAGGGATATTTGGAGAGATTTTAGGAGAAAATCAAGGGAAGAGAGGGAGGAGTTAGGCAGCTAAATTGAACCCCTCGGGCGCTGTGAATTTGGGCCAAGAGAGAAATGCTCTCATTTGTTTCCTGAAGTTGACTAAAAGCAACTCTCTTTCCCTTTGGGTTTTTTCCTCTTTGGCAATTGCTTCTCAAGCCTATCGCTCTCATTCTTTCATCTTTCCCCGAACTTTGTCCTTTCTTTGGCTTTTGTCCTTCTTCACCACAAACGCTTCTCCTTCATTGTCGACACTGCTTGGTTCTTCTACTTCATCAGATAGTGAGCAAACGCTTCACATCAAGCCTCTCCCTTGGCCAAATCTCCCATTTTCTTTTCATCCTTCTCTTTTCTTTTCTTTTGTTGATTCTGCCTTCCCTTGCAATCGATTACTTTCCCTTCTCTATTGTTCTCGATATCATTCTTTATTTGCCGATAGTCGACACTTTCGTAGAAGGGGTACTATTCTCGCGTTATTGGTGTAAGTGAAGAAAGTATAATGTTATCTTGTTGCTGATCGATTAAGCTTACCCATCTTCTGGTTTGTGCCTAGGAACCCGTCAAGGGTAGAAGGTTTATAATCAATGGTTGATAGGCGAACTTCCTCTTTACTCGATCAAAGGTACATGGTGTGAGTTTATCGATTGGGATCTTGTTGTATTCGGATTGAGTAAATAAATGTTTAAATGATTAATTGGGAATTGTTGATCGCTGTAGTGTTTCAAAGGTGTGGGCGGTTTTCAACAAACAAAAACAAGGTGTGTAAACACTACTGCGTGGAATCTGCAAAATAAAAATATGATCGTTGGCACTACAATTTCCAGCGCGCGCCATTCGTGGCAACCTAACACACAAAATGTGGGTGTTCGATCGTTGAGGCCACCTTCCATGAGCTTATCTCATGCGTCTAGGCATTTTAGCCTCAAGTGGTCGAATGGGTCGCGCAAAGGTCTAACGAAATTGCAGGGCCCTAACACTGTGTAAATCCACACTTTAACGCAGTAGAGATTATTGGGCCAAATCAGATGCATTTTCATGACCAAAATACTCTGTAGGTAAAATGATCTAAATACCCCTAATAGGTAAAATGACCTGAAATACTCCTATATGGTAAATGACCAAATAATACCTTTATGGATAAATGACCAAATACTTTCATAGGTAAAAATGATCTGGTATACCTTTTAGAGATGAAAATGACTGGCAGGCCTTATGTTATGTATGACTGATTTGTTCATATGATATGTAAGGACTATGATTGAGCATGACATTTTGCATACACGTATGATATTGTAACACCCCCTAACTCAAGACTGCGCCGTAATTGTGGTTACGAGGTGTTACTCAACCAACTACCAAGTTCCTTCTCAATCACTTGAATCATAATACTTAAGAAATGATATTACAATAAGCAAATCATCACAAATATAATACTCAATTGCATTATATATAATAAAATAAGTGAAACTCATTCAAACTATAAGTGTGAGTACTATTCATTTGGTCATTTGAAAGAGCGTAATTTTAATATAAATAGATTATCAACAAACAACTTAGAATTCAACCAATTTACTCACATGTATATTCAATCACATGCAAACATCATCTAGTTATTCACATCAATGATTTAAACTTTAAATTCTTGGACCGCATTATAAATATATGTTTATAAGAAATCCAAAATACTCATAACGCTAACCAAGTTCGTGCCACAAACTAATATTTCAAAAGTGAGTATAAATCCAATAGATCGCTCAGCAACCAAATTCTTTTATTCTTTCATGTTTTACCTTATAAAAGCAACGCAAATCACAAAAATTTATCTTATTATCCATAATGCATTATAACCTCATTCAACCAGTTAATATCCATATAATGCACATAACATAATATGTGTAGCAAACTCTTAAGTTAAGTTCATTAAATCCTCAAAGGAACATTCACTTTCAAACTTAGCGGGCAATATTTCTATCATAATTTCATAAATTACTCAGGTACTTTTGAACAAATTTCTACCATGTCCAGACATGCACAAACATATGCTACACCTCAAGCATGCAGGTATATATTTATAACTAACTAAAACATAATCATGAAATAATTTCGTACTATAAGATACGCTTGCTTATCATGCCAACATTTACCCGTTAAGACTTCTCTTAATGTGCCACTCTAACACAACCAACAATAGAAAATTAGTGTTTGATCATTTCATTATCAAATCACATCAATTGAATTTTTAAAAATACACATACCCACTGTCATCTGTAACCCAACATACTATCTCATGTATATATATATATATATCTTACTCTCTTAAAGAACTAGTAAAAATTCATCTATGTGGATTTCATGTCAAATATACATAGCTACAACCATTATGTATAGTATGATCTTTATACTCACCTGCTAAAGTGTAATCAAACGAAGTATACTG